>JAVJAQ010001246.1:590388-856401 GCA_032362365.1 Zygogramma bicolorata
TAAAAAGTGATACCTACTATTACAATTTGAAACTCTTGTTTCATTTTCAGGGAGGAGGAAACCTCGAAAATGCATTTCATAACTCATCTTCCTCCTCAAAAATCATTCAAACAATATCGATGGAATACGACTACACCTACTAGCCATCTCCGTCTATCGCAGTTTCATCTATTGCTTACATATAAGTAAAAGTCCGAACAGAAGTGAAATAATACTAAATTTACCTACTCGCTTACTTTCCAGATACAGTGCTTTTCTTCAATGCTCTCCCCCCCTTTAATTTTTTGAATGGGTCAATTCAAAAATTTGAAACTTGGGGTAATAAAATTGATGCATAAATACTATATTTTGGAGTGAAATTGACAAATGAAAATTTCAAGATAGTGACTGGGCGCCATCTGAAAAAAAAAAGGGGGTCTTGTGATCATTTTGAAGCTCCTGGCGGATACTTTACAAAACCTTAATATGAAGTCAATATTTTCAACTACTACAAAATGGCGTAATATTTGATAATTACCTGAATACAAACACATTAAAATCGATATTTTTAGGAATATTCGTTTTTTTCTGCAATATGACAATCCCAACAACCCGATAAGGTTTGTAAGGTTATTTTATGTTCAGAAAAAAATACAAGAATGTCAGTACGACAAAGAAGATCATTGTTCAGTTCAAATATCCTCAAGTAGTTTTAGATTTTACAAGTAGATAGGTATCACGTAAACTATCTCCATGATGGTAAATTGAACATCAACAGGAGAACTGTATTTGAATATGCTGGAAACTACTGTTGATCATCTAATCACCGAAATCGTAGGAGTGAATAATCCTAATGAATTCGATATGGATATTATCATCCATGGTCTATGGATTGGCCATCGAGGTCCATGGCCAGCCCGCTATCCAGATTTAACACCTTTAGACTTTTTATGGGTCTTTTTGAAGCAAAAGGTGAACGAAACGGAAACTGCATCAATACTGAATATACGGCAGATAATAATTATTATTTGTAGAAATATCGACGTTGCTGTGTTCGAAAATGTTCGACGTCAAATATCGGATACGCTGTTCTTATGTCAAAACGTTCAGGGCCACCATTTTGAGCATCTGCTGAAGTGACCTCAGCTCATAACCTCGAAGTATGAAATTGAACGTCGATGTATTCAGGAAATTATTAAATAATTCCGCCATTTTGTAGTATATGAAGATATTGACTTCATACTCTAGGGTTATAAAGTATCCTTCAGGAGCTTCAAAGTGTTGTATCACAAAACACCCATTTATTTTTTTTTCAGATGGCGCTCAGTCGCCATCTCGAAATCTTCATGTGTCAATTTCACTCCAAAATATAGTGTTAATGCATCAATTTCATTGTCCTAAGTTTCAATTTTTTGAGTTGACCTGTTCAAAAAATAAAAGGGGGGGGGGGCATTGAAGAAAATCACTGTATAAAAGGTGCAAGTGGATGATTCTGTTCTCGTCGAGTTTTCAGTAATATTCAGATGAGCAATTTTGAGAAGAATAATAGCACAAGAACTGATGAAAAAATCAAGTTCAGCTTAATAACTGAATTGAACGAAGATGATGAATGTTCTTTAGGTTCCACGCCTATGACTACACATTGTCTCAACCGTTGAATGATTCTGCCTTATAACACCCATTGCCGCAAAATTGGTTGTCCATGATTATACATTTTTTAAGACTAATTTAAGTTAATTCATTATTGTATACTTGCAGCAGGTGGAAGTATGAGGAGTTGGTAAATTTTTTGTATGAATTCACATAAGAATTAATTGTTTGATTTCATTTCTGTTCGTTATTAGTGGAGAAATGACTTTTGGTCCTATTGACTATTGATTACAACATGGAACAAGATTCTTAGAGCATACAGAGTTAAAAATTGTTTTTTGAACCATAGTTCGATAGTATCACTACTTCTCTTCGGGTTTGAAGGCCGTCGTTCTTTGGAATTTCTCCCTGACGTTTCGCTAGCCCGAGTGGCTAGCTTCTTCAGAGGCTCACTCATCTTGACTATTATTCCGATGAGTCATCGGTACAAATTACGAGTCGAGAAACCATCAAACACCATCATCATCAGAATATCAATATATATATATTGTACTTACAGGTAACTCATAATATGCCTTCCTGTATAATTCAGGACATGTTTCAATAATTGTGATGGTTCATATGAATATTACAATTTTCTCAATATTTCTGGGATGCAAATTCATATGATCAAACTCAAAAAAAACTCCATTAACAATAATAATGAAAACAATGAAGAAAATTTATTTAAAAAATTTATTTTTACTAAATATTGACGATACAACTAGAGTAGTCATTTATGGAAATATTTAGATTTGTTGTTTTCTGTTGTTGCATTTAGTTACTGATTTCAACTGATTCCTTCTTACTAGGAGTCTGAGGAGAATGCATGTTATTTTCTGGTGCTTCAGAGAAGTGAGCAATATTTTCAGGTTGTCTGCTATGGCTACTAGAAGGCTCTCCATTTTCTACAGTTTAGCAATTTTCAGCTTATTTGCAGCTGAATTTTCTATATAACTTTCCGCAACAGTCGTCGACTTCCACCCAGCATGTCTTTCAATTTGATTATATCCTCGTCTGCATCTGCTAACATAGTTGCTGAGGAACGTATGCAGTGACCAATATATTCTTTTGGATTAGAAAGACCTAGGTGACTATTCTGAATTGTATCTGACCTAATGAATTTTTTCCGATAACCTGTCTCGTACACTTGCCATTTTTATAATATAAAAAAACGATTTTGATTTTTCTGATCTATCCTAGAAGAATATTTTTTGAAAATATCCAAAAACTTGTCGATTTCTGTTTTTTTATCGATTACAGTAAATACCCGATCTATCTTCGTTTTGGTCCCTCGTATAGTTATGAGTAAAATTGTCTCCACTCAATTTCCTTTCTGCTTAGAATTTTCGATTTCTTTGGTTTATAACCATCAGATTTTTGTTTCAAAAAAGCTCTCAATCTTGCGTATCTTTTGATATTTCCATTATCATGTAGATTCAAAGAAGCGGTAATACTTCGGTCACTATGAGCACCTTCTTTTCGAATTTTTTTTTTGTGGAACTTACGTAACTCGGTCTCCTCTACAAAAAAAGTAAACGAAATAATCGGTGGTCTCTTATATTTTCGGAGATACAGGGCTTTTTTGGTGTAAAACTTCATAATTTTCCACATCAAATTTCTGTTGTTTGAACACACAAAATTCCTCCTTCTTCTGATCAAACACCATACACTCTCTTATTTACTCGTTTTTAACAGTTTCAAGCCCAAAAAACCATTAGTTTTCCAAAAAATGCAATTATTTTCAAACCATAACCAATTTGTTGTGATATCATAGTGCAATGACAATCGAAAGTGATGTATTTGCAGTGTTGCCGCTATCATTGTTATTGTTGAGAACTGAATGCATTAATGTTGACTTTTGGAGAAAGTTGTATCTTTTAAGAAAATAATGGTTTTTTCTGCTCAAAAATGTTGAAAACGAGTGAATAATAGAGTGACTAACGTTTGATCAGAAGAAGGAGAAATTTTGTGTGTTCAAACAACAGAAATTTGATGTGGAAAATTATGAAGTTTTACACCAAAAAGGCCCTGTATATCCGAAAATATAAGAGACCGCCGATTATTTCATTTACATTTTTTGTAGAGAAGACCGAGTTACGTATGTTTCACAAAAAAAATTTCGAAAAAAAGGTGCTCATAGCGACCGAAGTATTACCAAAGAAGCTTTCGGCATGGAATAATTTGACCACATGGAAGAGGGCTTGAAATATTTAGATTTATCCAGAAAATAGGCAAGAAGCACACTCTGTGTAGTTCTTATTTTTCACATCATTCCCTTTGCACCACCTCACGAATTCTTCATACACTTCGTCGTATATTTTCTTGGATTCACTTGGCAATGAACTCAATTTTGCAGCCTCAGCTGCTTCACTTATTTCTGGTGGAGTACAATTCACACTTCCTTCGTCGCTTGAATCCATTTCAAAATCACTAATGAATTATGTTTCCACAAAAATTGACAGCAAATATGGCTACTGTGTAGCCGCTGAATAGATAGAATGAACGGCACGCACTCTTTGAATGTTCCTTTCCTCAATGTTACAAGTCCGATTCACACCACTCTTGGGATGCTTTTTTATAAGTGTTCATTATTACACCTTTTTCCTCTACAGTTAAATGTTTTTTTTTATCTTTTTCTTGGAGGTGGAAGAGTGTTTCCATCCATATTATTTAATTAACGTAACACACGTTAATACAAAGTACAAATGAGTACAGTACAATGTAAAAAGTTCTTCATTTATATCAGTTTAGAAGGCGTGGCTATGCAGGCATTTACTGTTCACGCGTCCTTGAATTCTATCTTTTGAACAGCCCGACTATAGCCTATGCCTATATATTCTTATTTCGAAAAATTGACTGACTCACTTCTTGATTTATTCTGTTCCCGATATGATATGAATATATAGTCTCACGGCAGCCTTCATGTATTTCTATCGTGTTGAAATACCACCGGTTGTGCATAAAATTTTGTATTTCGGGTGTTTTTGCTTTAATTAATAGCCCTGACTGTGGCTCAGGCTGCAGTCCATAAAAGCCTATTTTACGCCCTTGATACAGAAATAACTATTTTTTACACCTTTATCATAATTATACACTTATATGCCCATAATTCGGATAATACAGATGTGTTGGATATTACATTTTATGTCACTCCTTTCCTAAGTCACTTGAGAATTTATATCAATCTGCCTGACGGCCTCATGTTTGCAGTTTTCTTATATCCATAATGATACTCGAGGTACATTAATTACAATGTTGTACTATTTATTCGACCGTATTAATATTATGCGAGTGTAATAATATCATCATGATTGTTGCTTAATATACCTATTATTAAAAAATGGGAAATTTTCCTTTATTTGGGACATTACAACAAATGCAAGTTTGAACAATATAAATTTCATTAATGAGTTATTCAGTCACTGCAAAAAGTTGTCAAATAATTTTTCAAAAGTTGGTTTTGAATTTGAAAGTGTTTTTTTTTCTGATTCACACGTTGCAACAGCGCCTACAATGCGTAGATTGAAGATGAGGTTAGCGGTTTGTTCTAAGAACCATGTTTCTATCTTCTATTTTGTGGATACAAAATGTCAAAGACTGACTCTGAACAGAATAGCTCGAATCTGCATACCTATATATCTTTCTCAAACTCCATTTACAATATTGGAAATTCAAAATCTGTCCGATATTGTTCGGGAGAGCAGATCACAATATTGAACTTTCAATTGAGGAAGCATATTGGCATTATATTTGCAATATAGACATGCCAATTTTGACATTGCTTTAATATTGTATTCACACTGAATAACGGATATCCAAACCGTGATTAATGAATCACAACCTATGAGTGGTATTGTAACTTCAACAGTGATTATCTATGGTTTGTGAACTGAGATTGCAATATGGCAATATTGCAGTAACTGTTATAATTCATTCAAGTGAAAACTTCAGACATTAAAAATTAAATTATTGAAGCTTAGTGAATTTCCATGCCAAGAAATCACGTCAAGATCTTTTTGAGTCATAGTACGTTTCATGTACGAATCCTTCTTCACATAAAACAGTTATCCTCTTTTTTTTTTTATTCTCTACATACATGGAGAATAATGACTTTTCACTAACAAAGAGATGTTGCCTCGAACAAAACCTGAAGTCACCACATCTTATATCACGTAACTCTTACATAATACAAGTCGCCATCGTGGCGTAATGTGTGTATGGGAGACTTGGCAAACTGGACATACTGAGTTCAAGCCAGTCTTGTTTTTCTAGTATTCGGTTAGTACATTTCAAAGCAGGTGAATGATGTTCTAAGGTTGAATTGAGATAAATCACGACCATTTATTTCGAGAGTGGAAAATGAAAATTACGAAGCGACATCAATTGAATGAATTCATTCTGTACCAATGAAGGCGAAAGTATATATCCTTCCAATTTTTTCGAATATTGTACCAATATCGCGAAATGTTCACATTTTTTAAAGCCAATATAATATTCATGATATAAAGTAAATACATTGATACATTGATCTAGTATATGTGTACTACTTGGGATTTGTTACGGGAAACAGAAGAACCTTGTTTGAAATGTATGTAATATATATATATATATATATATATATATATATATATATATATATATATATATATATATATATATATATATATATATATATATATATATATATATATATATATATATATATATATATATATATATATATATATATATATATATATATATATATATATATATATATATATATATATATATATATATATATATATATATATATATATATACCACCTTCTTCATCACTTTCCCATAGAATTATAAGCATTTTTCACAACAAAACTCTAAAAGGTAAATCGTCATAGAAATTCGAGGTTAGCAAAACAATATATATATATATATATATAAATAGAAAGTAATATTTGCTATGAAGCAAAGAAATCAGGAAACTGATAAATAGATTATCAAATTCTCTGTCTCTCACAATTTGCATTCAATTCGAAATGCCCACCAGAAGACAACTAGCTGTTTCTGGCTTTGGCCTTCATCAGCTGTGGGTTGGCATGGTCCTCGTATCGAAGACAAATTGTGATAGAAGGACAGAGGATTTGAAATGAATCGTGCCTAATATACCGAAAATGAACTAACTGGATAAAAATGAATCATTCTACGTGATATATATACTGCATGCCAGCAGCGATGGAGCTAGCCATTTTTGCGGAAAGTTATATTAGGGAGCAAAATTGGCCCGAAATTCTTTCGGAATCGTGTTGAGCATCCCTGCGTTACTACTAATACAAATGTCTCCAAAAAAAAATTAACTCCTGAAAACAGCGTGTGTTGTGAAAAAGTGAAGAGACGCATTGTATACATTCTGTCACAGTTGTTTTTCAATTATTAGTTGTCAAGAGTTGTCAGATTGACTTAAAAAAAATATATCATTAGATAATAAAACTTATATATTCCTCACAAAACTGAATTTCAATAACATAATTGTGGTCCTTCGAGTCGCACGGTTCCAGCACTAAGGGTGTATAGTTAAAAAATTGCACAGGATTGAGCGAAATGTCTTCAAGCAAACTGGTGTTCCTAGACGTACCAGATATGCAAGCGAAGCTGAAAACTGTCGATAGATTGTTACTGAATAACATTCATTTTGCACTATATGGAGAAGAAACCAAAGGAAGTTCTGCAAGAAGGCGTATTCTATCGTTTTCTGGTTTCAACTTTCGCGAAAACTCTCCGGAATATAACCAGCATCATGAGTTGTTGAGTATATCACTCAGCATCCGCAGTTTACAACAATTGTGTGATTTTTTCAATTGCAAACACGCCAATAGTGACAGCTCGAAGACATTAACAAACATACTTCTGAAATCTATAATGGAAAAATTCCAAACTGTAAGATCAAGTTATTCAAATAACAAAGCAGAAAGGAAAAGTACGTCCATGTCAGTTAGGAGTAAGAGATGGTCTCGAGCTAGTCAATCAACGAAAAAACACGAACAGCGAACAAAACTATTGAAAATACAGGATGAAATTGACAACATTCAAGAAACCGTTTTCTCCAAACAAGAAGAAATCATCAATTTAGAATCAGAAATAACTGAAATGAAGAATTCCAATGTACCCAGTCACGAAATTGAACTCAAGCAAAGGGAACGCGAAAGAATCCAAAAACTTTTTGGGTTGTGTGAAGCTAGATTGAGACATAAAGAAAATGCGCTTTCCAAATACGAAGAGTTTTTTGAAGAAGAAAGCGAGCCCAGCTTGGAAGAGATTTCTTCTGAAGAAGAGGCCAGAACTGAAAATTCATATGTTCAAAACTGGGCAAATACCGTAAGTGAACATTTTGATACAACTGACAAATCAGAATTGCGGCCAAAAAATGATATTGAAGGCCTCACCAAATCCATCAACAATATGCTTTCACGTCAGACAATAGGCAACAATTTGGTGACATTCGATGGTTCATCGTATTTGAAATGGCCAATATTCTATTCCCAATATAAGTTATCCAATAACGCTTGTTCATTTTCACCTCAAGAAAACGTTCTGCGCCTAAATAACAGTTTGACAGGTGCAGCAAGAAAATCTGTAGAAATGCTGCTCATTACTGCCCAGAAACCAGATGAAATATTGGACATTCTGCAGAAGAAGTTTGGTCGCCCGGAATTTATCATGGATGAATTATTATCACAAGCATGCGATCTTGCCACCGTTGACAGCCTAGAATCCTTCATTAACTTCAATAGTACCATAAGAAACGTAGCAGCGGTAGTGGAAGGAGAGATAGAAGAAATAATCGATCAACGACAACTGCTAGCAAACTTTGTATCCAAGTTACCACCCCATCTATTGACTCAATGGGGAAGCTACCTGATTGAAACAAAAATTTCATGCAGAAAAGAAACTTTGAAAGATTTTTCGATTTGGATTCAACAGATGTCTGATGTTGTATCCAGAATAACTTTCGTCTCCAACATAGGCCCTACGAAGCAATCCTCCGTAAAAGAAAATATCTGTGAAAGTCGCCAAACAGGAAATCGGCAAAGTCAATCAACAGGCGCTACACAGAAGCAATGTAGAGTTTGCAACCAAAATCAACACTCTATAGAGAATTGCACTCATTTCCAGAAGGCACAAGTCAAGGAACGTTGGAAAATTGTACAAAAATTGAATCTTTGTTATTGTTGTTTAAGGCAGCATCATGGAAAATGCAGAAAGAGGAAAGCCTGTGGAATCAACAACTGCGATCGATTCCATAACAGTTTCCTGCACAAAAATTTCGAAAATTCGAGTAAGCCTGAAGTTACCACTCATATAACATACCGAAACAGCAACATTCTGTTGAAAATATTACCTGTTATGCTCAAAGGTCCAAAGGGAACCATAAAAATAAATGCTCTCCTAGATGAAGGAAGTACAGCTACACTACTTGATTCCGCTGTGGCCAAAGAGCTAGGTTTGGCTGGTCCTATATCACCATTGTGTTGCAAATGGACTAGCGATATTTATCGATATGAGAACAATTCCCAAACGATACAGGCAGAAATTGCTGCAGAGCATGGCACCATATACCATGAATTGAAAAACGTTAGAACAATGGATCATCTTAATCTACCACAACAAAACTATGACCTATCTAGTTTGAGTCAAATGTTTCCCTTTGTCAACAAAGTAATTTCATCCTCAAAAAGCAATGAGAAGCCTTCTCTGCTGATAGGTCAAAACAATGCTCATCTAATTGTTTCCAGGCAAGTAATCCAACCGAGGCTGGATGCCCCGATCCTCTCTAAAACCCAAATAGGGTGGACTCTTCATGGTACATTAGGATATTCATTCAATAATGAGGAGAAACCTGAAATTTCATTCATATGCTGCGAAGAGGCTGATGAAAAGCTACACGAGTTGGTAAAAAATTATATGAAGTTGGAAAATTTTGGAGTTGCATTGGCAAAAATTGACAACAAAAACACCAAAGAACAACAAAGAGCTATTTCAATAGCAGAAAGTTCTATTCGGCGCGTCGCTGATCAATACCAAGTGAGGTTACCATGGAAGGAGGATAATTTGACACTTCCAGATTCATATCCAATGGCCAGGCAAAGATTGAATTGCCTCGAAAAACGTTTGGCAAGGGATGAAAAACTTAAACCAAATCATATGAGGATGAAATTCAAAAATTGCTTGATAAAAATTATGCCGTTCGGGTAACCAAAGAGCAACTTGAGAATGCAAAAAATAAATGGTTTTTGCCACATTTCTCAACAATAAATCCAAATAAACCGGAGAAAGTCCGCGTTGTATTTGATGCAGCTGCAAGAGTGAATGGACTTTCATTGAATGATCACCTGTTGCCCGGACCAGACTGGCTCACTTCTCTTTTTGGAATTCTATTGAAGTTTCGACTACATAAGATAGCATTCGCAGGAGATATACGAGAGATGTTCAACAGAATTCGGATATCAGATGAAGATAACTTCTCACAATGCTTCCTATGGCGTCATCTCGACTCTAGAAGATCTCCCGATGTATATAGAATGACAGCTATGTTGTTTGGTACGACTTCTTCACCATTTCTGGCACAGTTTGTCAAAAACTATAACGCAAATCAACACAGCAAGACATTCAAAGAAGCTGCTAACGCAATTATACACAACCACTATGTAGATGACTATTTGGATGGAACTGAAACTGAAAAAGAGGCTGTTCAACTCATGAAAGATGTCATTTATGTTCACAGTAGAGGTGGCTTCGAAATAAGAAATTTCATTTCAAATTCTAAGGAGGTATTAATGAATCTCCCAGGAAGTCTACTTGCTCATCAAACGAAATCCGAATTGGACAAGTCGAACAACGAAGATAAAATTTTGGGTATGCTCTGGAATTCCGAAAAAGATTGTTTCACTTTTAAACTGAAATTCCATAGAATATCGAAAGAAATTATTGGTGGTACAAAAATTCCCACCAAAAGGGAAGTGTTGAAAACGGCTATGTCCATATTTGATCCTTTAGGCTTACTTTCACCTGTATCCATCAAAATAAAAATATTGCTGCAAGAAATATGGCGTTCGGGTCTTGGCTGGGATGATTCCATAACAGATAAATTGTTCAAAAATTGGTTGGTTTGGCTGAAAGAATTGAAGAATGCAATGACTATTGAAATACCAAGATGTTATTCACTCGAGTTGAAGAATAGTAAGAACATAGAACTCCATATATTCTCAGATGCTAGCGAACACGCGTTTTCATCTGCAATCTATCTGAGATTGGAATTTGAAAACGACGTTCAGGTAGTCCTTATTGCTTCCAAAGCCAGAGTAGCACCACTCAAAACACTAACCATTCCCAAATTGGAGTTGTTAGCTGCAGTGATGGGAGTAAGGCTTTGCACTGAACTTATGAAATATTTGAAATTGAATATTTCTGCAAGATTGTGAAAAAGTGAAGAGACGCATTGTATACATTCTGTCACAGTTGTTTTTCAATTATTAGTTGTCAAGAGTTGTCAGATTGACTTAAAAAAAATATATCATTAGATAATAAAACTTATATATTCCTCACAAAACTGAATTTCAATAACAGCGTGTGAATCAAGGGAAAGGAGGTACGAATTAACATTCAATTTGAATTTTTGAAGATTGTGAGCCTAGGAAAAACATCTTTCTCAAGGAATAACAAAGTTCAGCTGTTCTATTGAAAACAGATCCCTGAGCAAGAGGGGTTCGTCAAGTCTCCAAGCTCACAACAAAGGGATCCGTTGCCAAGGGTGGAACGATTGATAATAATTCAGAAGAGTACCGACCGTGAAAATATCCAAAAAAGAGAGACAAGTCCCCGACACTTCATGTTAATCCATTCTATTATTTTTACCAAATCATCGTTAATTTTATTGACGTGAATGTTTCTTTGAATTTTTTGTTTCCCGAGTTGATATGGGGATTCTGGAAGAGAAACTATAATAAAGAGTACTGTCATCCGCAAAACTATGTACTGAAAAAGATGTTTCTTCGAGCATATCATTGATATGAAGCAGAAACAAAGTGGATTCCAGAACCGAACCCTGTGGAACACCTGCATTTATTGGGAGAATATCAGATGATACTCCATCAACAACCAAATACAGACAAGAAACTCTTCAACAGAGCACACAACTGAGGAGGCAAACCATAAGACGGCAGTTTAGCAAGGAGACCTCGATGCCGAACTTGATCAAACTCTTTTGAAATATCGAGTGCAGCAGCTATCGTTCCTCCGAATGTTTCGATTGAATGCTGCCAGATATGAGAAACATAAGCCAATAAGTCACTGGTTGATCTTTGATGGCGAAATCCTTATTGTCGATCACTAATTATTCCTGATTTCTCTAGATATTTGATAAGCTTCAAAGCTTCATATTGATTGCTTTTTTCATGACTTTTGAAAAAGTTTTAGGAACTGGCTGAACTCTTGCAGTCCTCCAGGACTTGAGAAAACCCCCCAAGTTACGTGAAAAGTTGAATAATTCGCAAATCACTGGTGTCAATTCGGGGGCACATGCTTTCAGAACAATTGCTGGGATTCCATCAGGTCCACAAGCCTTATTCGTCTCCAGGTCCATTGAAATATTTCATATACTTTGTTGGTAAAAAATTATTTCAGGCATATGACTGTTGACAGGCGTGGTATTCGAGGGATCTTTTCCCGAATAGTCCAGAGTAGAATTTCCAGCAAACATATTTTCAAATATATTTGCTTTTTCTTGGGCAGTGGTGTCTTGTCTTTTTTGGTTAGAGGGGGAAATGAACTAAAAGTGATTTTTTTGGGACAGTGTCAAGTGACAGAATTTTCGGTTCTGTAACAAACGAAAATGTTGGAATAGACGATCGTTTCTGAAATTTTTTTTTTTGTACCCGATATCAACACATTGATCTTTCGTTCAAATTAATTTGCTTTTCATATGAATGAATTGAATGTAACACAAAGCTATCAAGATAAATTGTTTTGTTCAAATGATCAAATTTGTAGACAAAAAAGTCACGAAAATAGTTTCAAAGTTATTCGTGGACTTATAAAATTGAGATCCTAATTTGCTAAAAAGTTTCGAAAATGTTTGTGTCAATTTCCCTCATCTAAATCGTATTTTTGAAAAAAGTTTCTGATTTATAAGCCGGAAATTTTAAATTCCAAGATATAACTCAAAACTTTTAAACTCACAGATATAATTCGGACTTTTGAGACAAGTTTCTTCATACTTCGGAAAGTTGAAATGCTGTGATTTGAACTTTCAAGTGAAATTTTGAGTTATAACTCATAAATAACAAATTCGATATATACTCTAAACTTCAAAGTGAATCCAAGTATATCTCCAAATTTCCGGAATTTCCGGGTGTCCACTCCATAGGTTCGTAGTTTTCTGAGACAACTTGAATTTTTTGAGATAGTGGTTAGTAGTTCATTAAACCTAATGCCAATGGCGCATCACCATAACAAGACTACCACCCAGTTGCTGTTCGATTGTTTCATTTAAACTTCCCCCGTTAACCCTTTCGATTAATCCTGCACTTCATTTTCGGTCCATCATTTATTAACGGCGTAGGTATACAGCCGCGTCCCCGCTATCTCTGGTCATCCATAATTTGTAGGTCGATATAAATGATAGATAGGTGTTTATCTTGCGAAGAGGATCTCCCCACGGGGTAGCCACACGATGCCCCGTCGATAAACCTGCGGATGGACAAGATGACCTCTGACCCAGATGTTGTCGACTTTTATTTGTTGAGAGGAAGGCTATCTCACAAAGACTGTTGCGCCTTTTGATCTAATACCTGGGTCCAATGATGTAAGCCAATAATGATGAGAAAAAATAGAGTATTTTTATTTAGAAACTAACCTGAGAAATCACAATTATAGGTATTTTTTCTAATTAGAAGTACCATTTTTCGACTTTAATAGTGATAAAGACATTTTACTCAGGTAAATGATGAAATACTGACAATAGTGTAGTTGCTTCGATTTTGATAGCAACAAATCGCTACTGCTACTGCCACCTTCCTAACTTCAGGGCACCGCTTTCGTATGGAAATCCATATTACTCAAACTGTCAATAAATGTTTTCTTTCCATTCATAATTTTATCTGGGATTTCCATTCAGTCGCTATTTTCCCGTCGAATTACGTTTTGTTTTTAGTACCTATCACTACTTTTTTTCGGGTTTGAAGGCCGTTGTTCTTTCTTCCTGACATTTCGCTAGCGCGAGTAGCTAGCTTTTTTCTATCAGATCTTGATTGAATTCCTTGTGCCTGCAACACCCCCTGTATCTCCAAATCATTTTTATATTTACGAGCTATTTATAATTACTGACAATTCAGTTTTTTCTGACTAAGGAAAAAGAAAAATCTATATTTCTAAAGTTTTCTAAAGTGAATCTGGTTTTTCATAAACGAAAAGTTGAAGCTTTTTGTAAAGTACCCTAATACCAAACTGATATTATTTGCACTCGACGCGGGTTCTGCTAACAAGGTTAGGAAAAAGGAGTATCAAGACTATTAGGGTTGAATATCTCTACAAAAAAGTTTCAATTTTTGAAGACGAAGTCTGTGAAAATCGCTTGGTATTTTCGAGAAATTCGCAAAAAATTAGATGAATATTCGGGGCAGAAGTCAATGAGATGTTAATGTGCAGGCGAATAAGAACATTTAAAGGAAGAACATAATATAATATATAGTCGGTTTACGCAGCTTGACGACTTTTGATCTCAAACGAATTTGAAATAATACATTTTCACAGACAAAATAAAAAAATATCGCATCTCTTCTTCAGGAAATGAATTGGCAAAATCATATTTTTGTTTGTTCCGTAGTTTTTTGGGCTTGTAACCTACCACAATCTGAAAAAATGAGAATTAATATTGGAATCTATACAAGTGTAGAAGGGCAGATTTTCAATCTACCCCGAAAAGTTGCTGCGTCTATTGAAAAACGGTTCTTTCTGGATAGAACAAGTCCAATTAGTCAGCAACTTCTCGTATAACGCAAATTTTGACTATTGAAAAAATAATAAGAACTGATATATATGAAAATACTCATCTGTTAACGTTTCGGGAACTAAATCTACTTCCGTTCTCAAAACTTCTAGGCGAATTCCTTTTCGAATGCAAATATCTCGTACAGACAATTTTCGTAATTGACATATGTCGAATTTGAAATAGTATTGATCCACCACAAAATAATGACGTTCAAACAGTATATATTTTTGTGTCTTACTATGAATTTTACCAATATGAATTCATGAACAGGATCAACTCTCGATGTTGGGTTCACGTTAGACTCTCACAAATTTAACTATGAATGACTGAAATATTGAATATAACTTAGAATACTTGGTTTATTTTGGTCGATGGTGGCCGAGCGGTCTACGGCGCTGTCGTATATTCGATGTGGGATCCCTCACTGCCGGTTCAATCCTCGGTCGGAACAGAACTTTTCTTACAGTCCCTATGCAATAGGCAATTGTTGGTTGCCTGAAAACCAATCCTGGTGGAAAGTCTTCAATAACAGACCCGATAGCACCGTGGGTTTTTTCTAGGTTTCCCTACAGTTGAAGTATCAATCAGTCGACCCTTACCGTACAAGGCTCTTTCTTCTGAGCACACTCATAAAGGTGTTTGATTGGGAAATAAAAAAAGCAGTTGAAATAATATTATGATTATTTTCGTTTTTTATTCGATGTAACTCCCGCCAAACAAAAAATAATTTATTGATCCTGTTTTTGAATTTATAGTGTCATCACAATTGCGACACTTCGTCTGTATATATTCACAAAAATGTACGTTTATATTTCTCCATATAGCGGGAGAATAGTGATACGTTATCAATATTGTTTTTTTTTGGAAAATTTCGCAGCTACATTCAAATGTTTTTTTCTTCCAGCCGGCAAAAGACAACTGAAAACAAGCAAACATCACTCCTCTCAACCTGTGCAGCATCATTTTCGACTCGTCAACATTTCGTTCCAGATCGAGGCTCGCTACACTTCATCGAAGTTCGAAAGTAAGAAACCGTACGCCACCCCGCTAGCATAATTCCCCGCAAATCCACCTCAGACCGACCCACGCGCCCCTGACGCGACGTCACAGGCGAAAATCAATTTCCTCCGAGTTTCCCCGCCGCCCAATCGGATCCGCCGCGAAAGAAAGCGCCGGCAGCGATGGCTGCGCTCCTTTTATTTCCACTCGGCCAAAGAAAATATTCCCGGAGCGGTTTTTACCGCGGCGCGAGGAAGTGCAGCGAAAACTCCGCGGAAATCTAATGAAGGGAGTAATAACAGCAGCGCCCTCGCCAATGGAAGTGCTCCTGAATGTTTCATTTCGAACAGTTCTGGAGTAACAGAGCTGGAAAACTTGGAGAAGATTTATAATAATATAATAATGATAATCATAAGTTTATTCAGTACCAATATAAAAAAAAACATGAATACATTTTACACATATAGGAATTGTTCTAAAATGGAAACGGGGGTAAAAAAATATATCTTATTACAACAATACTACAATAATATTATATGCATGGGGGATTTCAACATCAATATGTTGGATATCCAGTGTGGACATACAATACAATTTATGTCGATATTAGATACTTTTAATTTCAAACAAGTCATACAAGAGCCCACACGTATCACTTCCAATAGCATTACTTCAATTGACTTGATTATAACCAATTATGAAACTGTAAACTGCTCTGCTAGAGTTCTGGATAGTTGTATATCTGATCACTGTTCAATATACTGCGATTTTAAAATTGACTCTGAAGATAATAGTCATCAGAAAACAATACAGTTCAGGCCGCTGGATAGAGTTAATCTAGATCAATTCAAGAGTGATCTTGAAGCCACCCCTTTGTATCTTATTTTTGAAACCGACAATATTGACACAACAAAATCGAGCTACTCAATGAGTATATAAAAACTGTTCTTGACTTGCATGCACCTTTGATATTATATCAAACACGAAAAAGGCAACCAAATCCGCCCTGGATTACCGAAAACATTGAATTAATGCAAAGCTTTCAAAAGATTCAAATATTCTCGTTCAATGCATCACTGGACTTATTACAAACAACTCAGGAACTTTGTTAACTCTGCGATAAAAAGAGAAAAAAAAGCATACCTTAATTATAAACTAAAGAATTCCAACATGAAGAACTGAAAAAAATTTCTGTCACACCTACAAAAAATGTATTTATACCTGACGTTCTCAAGAATGTGAATGCTCTGAATAATCATTTCATTAATATATCGTCTGATGACAATGCATCGAAAGATCACCTTATAGGGCACTACTTTTCGAATGTAAAAAATGGTATTAAGTCTACCTTTGCTTTCAAGGAAACATCTGAAGTGGAGATAATGAGAATTTTAAACAATATAAAAACACAATCATATGGCACTGATGATTTAAATATAACCATTTTGAAAATGTGTTGCCCCATAATAGTACCCTGTATAACTCACATTATCAATGCATGTTTAGCTGAAAGTTATTTTCCGCTAGCGTGGAAATCTGCTAAAGTCATTCCGTTACCAAAAATAAAAAAGCCACAAAATTTCAATGATCTCAGATCCATAAGTATTCTTCCTACACTTTCTGAAGTAATTGAAAAAATTCATGGAGATTCGAATTCGTCAGCTTCTCACTGATAATGACATTCTTCCATTGAAACAATCTGGATTTAGAAGTGGCCATAGTTGTGCTACTGCACTTGCTGATGTTATTGATGATATTCTGAGGGCTAAAGATGATGGCGAAATCTGCATTTTGATTTTATTAGACTATTCAAAAGCGTTTGATACGATTAATCATAAAGTTTTGTTGGCCTTGTTACACTTTCTAGGATTTGGTGTCACAGCTCGTGCTATGTTATCTTCATATTTAGAAAATAAAATACAAATTGTTGAAATTGATAACCTGTCTTCTACCCCGTTAGAAGTGAAAGCAGGAGTGCCCCAAGGAAGCGTTTTAGGTCCCTTATTATATACATTGTACACTGCAAACTTCTCTAATTCCTTACAGTGGTGCAAACATCATTTCTACGCAGATGACACCCAGTTATACTTTTCCTTCAAATACCAAAATAATAATGAATCAATTACGTGCATCAATACAGACTTGAATGCACTATTGAAAATTTCACATGAGCATTCTCTGAAACTCAACCCCAAAAAATCTGCTGCTCTACTGTTCTGCAAATAGAATGTGAGAGATTATATTCTGAATAATATAACTTTGAAAATGGCTGACGATGAAATTCCGTTCAAGTCAGAATTCAAAAATTTAGGGTTAATTATTGATTCAAATTTGAGATCCAAACAGCATGTAACAAACAAATTAAGGAATGCTTACGGGTCCTTGAAGCTAATATTCACGCAAAGACACTACCTTGATTCAGCTACTAAAAAAATGCTTTGCGACTCGCTTATTCTCTCACATTTCCATCATTGTGATGTTGTTTACGGACCCTGTATCCGGGACGTGTCACTACGTCGAATTCCCATTACGTCGAATTCCCACTATGTCGAACTCCCATTACGCCGAATTCCCACTACGTCGAAAAGCATCCCCACCACTTACGTCACCAAAACACGATCGTTATCGAAGCTGGATCTCATTCGACGTAATGAGAATTCGACGTAATGGGAATTCGGCGTAATGGGAATTCGGCGTAGTGCCACACCATGCACTTTCAATATCAACAGCACAGCGAAATTCATCCTTCTTTTAGGTTAGGTTAGTTAGGTTAAGTCAGATTGGGTTAACAGGAAATTGCAGAATATCCAGTAAATTTTGCGAGTGCGTATCACTACGTCGAATTCCCATTACACCGAATTCCCATTACGTCGAATGGGATCCAGCTTCGATAACGATCGTGTTTTGGTGACGTAAGTGGTGGGGATGCTTTTCAACGTAGTGGGAATTCGGCGTAATGGGAATTCGACGTAGTGGGAATTCGGCGTAATGGGAATTCGTCGTAGTGATACGCACTCCCTGTATCGTTGATGTAAATACCAAACGCATACAGAAAGTACAAAATTGCTGTATCAGACTTATTTACGGTATAAAAAAACATCAAAGTATCAGAGGTAAACTCAAGGAAATCAAATGGTTAAACATGTATTATCGTCGCTTACATCACATGGCTTGCTTGTTTCATAGAATACTACTTTTTAAAGCTCCTCCATATTTATGTATCAAACTGAGCTTCAGAACTGATGTGCACAATTTGAACATTCGTCGTAAATCTCTCCTCACTGTTCCACATCACAATAAACATATTTTCAAACGCTTTTTCAGTTATCGCATTGCAACCCTTGTCAACCACCTCATTGTTATATTACCAAACCTACTCGACATATCACATCCATCATTTGAATTGAAATATAAGTTCTATCTCCTAGATAATCAATTATAATTAACGAATCATTAGCCTTGCTATTCATCTACTTCACATTCTCTTCCTAATCTTTTCCCGTTTCTGTCTTTTCTTTTCTCTCTATTCTCCTTTTCCACTCTAGTAGTATGTTAGTTATAGTATATTATAGTATGTTATATAAGTACTTTCATCTCCATGTTGATATTTTTCTCCATTTTTCATCCAATATGCGAGCTCAGGTGGAAGAACAGAGGAAGACATCGTCGGATATTGAACCTGTAGCCCTTTATTTACTCTGGTGAATAATAAATGATTTATTATTATTATTATGAATTACAAGGTACAAGAATAAACAAAGAGATTCATGTGTATTGATACATTCGAATGAAAATAATGTATGTATATCAATAATTAATAACACCCAAATACACACTCAGACAAACATAAACTTACATACATATGGAGACTCATAACAATTAATATAAATAACATGATACAATAAAAAAGTAGTGAGATCGATAGCTAGAGATTATGTCAGTTAATTTATGCAAAATATGGTGAGAGAAGTATTTGGTAAGAATGGAATAAATATTCGAATTATGCAAAGAAGTATGGAAGGATTGTATGAACAAACATGAGAAATACGCTTACTATTAGATTTTAATTCATTTTTTTAAGGTTCAATAAGTTTATGAAGGGCCAATCTATCCATTTCTGAAATGTGGCTTCTAACTTGTTTTCTGAACGAGTAAATAGTTACAGCATTTCTACATTGCAAGGATAAGGAATTATATAGACGGTTACCTAAAAATTTGAATGTTCTCTGAACAAGTGTTTTGGATAAGTATATTGTTGTGAGAGGTGCATTGGTTTTCTGTCTTGTTTCATGAGAGTGGTTGATATATGTCAATTTATTTCTATTTTTATATTGTTCCATAACGTTCCTTTGTTTTCTAGGTTTGTAACCTACCACAATCTGAAACAATAAGAATTAATATTGGAATCTTTACAATTGCAGAAGGGTAGATTTTCAATCTACCACGAAAAGTTGCTGCGCCTATTGAAAAACAGTTCTTTCTGGATAGAACAAGTCCAATTAGTCAGCAACTTCTAGTTGTAATGACTAATATATATAGGAAAATACTCATCGTTAACTTTTCGGAAACTAAATCCGCTGCCAAAATAGTTAAGGCTTTCGCGGCCGAGGTTTTCAGTATCACTACTTTTATTCGGGTTTGAAGGCCGTCGTTTTTTGGAATTTCTTCCTGACGTTTCGCTGGCTCGAGTGGCTAGCTTCTTCAGAGGCTCATTCATCTTGAAATTCTTGAGTCATCGGAGTGAATTTCAAGATGAATGAGCCTCTGAAGAAGCTAGCCACTCGAGCCAGCGAAACGTCAGGAAGAAATTCCAAAAAACGACGGCCTTCACACCCGAATAAAAGTAGTGATACTGTAAATCCGCTGCCTTTCTCGAAACTTATTGGTAAATTCCTCTTCAAATGCAAATATCTCGTGTAGACAATTTTCGTTACAGACATTTGTCAAATTATTTCAAATTTGACATAACATTTTGTCCTTCAAGAGGGGCAGCCATCCGCGATCCATATCAAGCGAATTCATAGATATACATTCTTCACCAGACAGCATGATGTAGCAGATTCCTTCAATTTTTGTTTCTTGCCATTGCTTTCTTTCATTATATAATTTAAGTGTCGTTTCATTGTACTGTGTGATCTCCATAGGCAATAAGAATGTGTTTTGATAATTTAGAATCACCTATCTGTCTGTTCCTGATGTACATCTTGTGTTCACTCTTTCGCACTTCCAATGGTCGAGACGTTTCACCGATATATTTTTGACCGCAGGAACAAGGAATTTGATAAATAGAATTTTTTGTGTTTTCTGTTATGTATTCCAATATTAATTCTTATTTTTTCAGATTGTAGTAGGTTTCAAACCCAGAAAACTACGGAACAAATATTGATCCACACAAATATCTATGATCGTAGGATCTGATATTAGAACCATTTTGACCACAAACACGACCTAGGTTGCTATAAACAGGAGTTATTGAACATAGACTTAGACTTATATTACTGTGACCAGCGTGAACTCCCGCCTGACTGCATCAGGTAACAAAACGTACACGAGAAATAATATGAAATTATATAATTATTATCAGCTACGGTATGTGCGAAGAGGGAGAAATATAACTTTTTCAAATATAAAAAACATCTTCAGAATGTGGGATCTGTAAACCTAGTCTGTCACTTTCAAGACAGTAAGATTTAGGCTTCTGAGATACCGAAAATAATCCTTTCATTGTTACCAGATTCACCAAAACTGCGTAATCAGAAACAAAAAAACGGAACATAATGGACACGGAATGGAAAGAGACAATACAAAAATTATAAGAGATAATTAGAAATCAAACCGAAATGAAATCGGCCATTCAATTATAGACCAATTGCATTGCTTTCTATCATATCCAAAGTTATGGAAAAAGCAATCAATATAAAGCTTATTAAATATATGGAGAAAGCAGAAATAGTAAATGATCAACAATACAGATTTCGCCATCAAATATCAACCAGTAACTTATTGGCTTATGTTTCACATATTTGGCAGCTTTCCATCGATAAATTCGGAGAAACGTTAACTGTTGCACTCGACACTTCAAAAGCGTTTGCGGAGTCTCGTTTCTAAACTGCCATCTTATGGTTCAACTCCTCAATAATGTGCTTTGATGAAGAGTTTATTGTCTGGTAGGGTTCCATTAATATGTGGTTGTTGATGGATATCGTCTGATATTCTATCAATAAATGCAGGTGTTCCACATAGTTCAGTTCTCGCTCATACTTTGTTTCTGCTTCATATCAATAATTAGTTCAGTGCATAGTTATAAATATTATGTTTGTTGTGAAATACGAGAATGTAAGGGTATGATGGATACAATCAAGAACTCTCGCACTATGGAACATTGTCAATAATCTCCGTTACAACAAAATCTTATAGGGAAGTGAAACAGATCAAAAAAGGAGGCAATTATTCGACTGAAGACAAGGAAATGGCAAATCACTTAAACAATTATTTTGGCAGCCTTGGAAAATAATACAAAAACAGAATGAGTAATGAACCTACATTCCCATAGAATCTTAAGAACATATCAAACTCACTGTTCCTGTATGAAACGAATGGAACGGAATTTTGAGAGTCATCTGAAATTTGAAGCCTCAAAAAGTTCCTGGAATAGATGTCATAAGAGATGAGACTTTGAAAGAGATTTCGCATCTGGTTACTCATCCTCTGAGTTTGCTGATTAATAGATGTTTTGGAAGTGGATAAGTCCCAAAATCGCTTAAAATTGGCAATATATAATCTTTTTCCAAAAAAATGGCAACAAAGAAAGGGTAGACAAATATCGACCTTTAACCATAACCTCAACCACAGCAAATATTCTAGAATTAATATCAAAAATCAGAATTGTAGATTTCTTTAAAGAATAAACGATGAGAAAAATTTTCATTTTTTGATGAAGACAGGGTTATTTCAGAAAGACAGTTTGACTTTAGGGAAAGTCACTCGAATGAAGATGCTAATTGCGCCTTATCGTAATGTTGCGATCGAAAACTCAATTTTATAGAGAGAAAAGCGGACGGATCAGAACCATTCGAGAAACATCGATTCACCATGGTTGAATCTAAGAATAAATAAACTCGTTGGGAAACTGAGAGGTCTTTTGGGGAGGTTTGGATTTCAGAATCAGTTTTTGAACATAAAGCACCAGAAAATTATTTACTCCTTTTCAGTGTAGTCTCTCTTGAATTACGGTATCCTTGGATAGGAAGGGGTAAACGATTCACACCTGTAAAAACTAAATCATATATTCATCGGACAACTTATATGAGATTAGTCAAATACCATGTTCAGTTGATATTGTTAATTAGATATTGTATTTGTGAAATTCAGAAAAAAAACAATATAAGTATATTATTGATGAAAAAATTAAAATCACCCGAGTATAATATTTGCACAACGTTATTTCAACAAAATGTGACTGTTATGCCTTCGGACGGAATTTTTGAACACCCTCCAAAGGCTTTTTGAACTGTGTGAACATGCTTTTTACGAATCGACCTGATAGATTAACATCATCATTTGTCCGATAGTCAACTGGACGAAGACCCTTGCTTGAATCTAGCACTTTTCTCGCTGTCGGTTCGCGTCCGGGTCACTTCAAAAATTATCATGGTTTAATCTGCGCGATCGATAATTGTCGATTGTATAGTTGATCCACCTTACTGAGTGGGGTATATTAATCGAATACACTTACGGATCCAATAGCATTGTGAGTTTCCTGGATTTCGAAAAAATGTGTCATTTACCTCAGAGCTCTATGTCACAAAAACACATTAGCCGTCCCCTGTCTGCAAAAGGTTTTGTCACCCATATTTTACCAAACAGTTAATTCGAAATGCATGATAAGAATTTGTATATTTGAACTGACAAATAGAATTGTGTATGCACCATGAATCTCGGCTAAGGTACAAGTCTTGGGCTGGAGAAGCTCTGCCTTACAAGCTATTGCCCTTGAATATAAAAATTTTCATTATGCCCTTTCATAATTCCATTCAGCCAGATCTTGTTCCATGACCCCATTACTTCAGATTTTGTGATAAAGATAGTATATTTTCCGTGACTATTTGTGCAGTGAAAAATATTCTTAGGATATTAATGCTCTTCCCCTCGATATCATTCTGTTTGATCTCTCCATATTTTTCGTCTAGTAACATCGAGTATAAACCTACGAATGTGCTAAGAGATCACAATGAAGGAAAACAAAACTAAATAATATGTACCGGGAAACGGACAAATGCACTGACTTGGCAACTCCCTTCATCGGATTATAATGATCCCTTTACCAACCTCTTCTATTGTACTGAGTTCGTAAACAGATCATCCCCTTCTTACAACAGGTAAAGTCATTAGCATTTTCAGGAATTAGGTGTGTAATTTCGCAGGGCATTGTGTCTTGTGGTTGACCATACTCTTTTGCTGCATGGAAAAAGGTTGGTGGAAGAATTGAGACACAGTGGGACGCTTTTACCAAAGAGAGTGATGCCAAACAATGAGTTGTTAACAGTTTAACCTTTCAATGATACTGTTTGTTCTTGGATTATGACGTCGAAATATTTTTTGTTCTCCCTTCATTTTTGAATTCCGAAGCATAGCTTTGAAGTATTGTTTGTTATGGAAGGTACATTTTTATACACAGAGCTTACGATATCTTCAGTTGTTTTGCATTTTTCAGAATCGGAAATAAATCAGTCGGGATTGATCTCTTCTCACTATTTGTTTCCAAAACGGAAAAAGCAAACCTGTATGAAGCAGTCAACATGGAAGTATTGTAATTTGAATTTGTCAATGAAAAAACGCAAGAATGGCGTACTCGAAATACCATACAATAAGCGGTGATTTTGATGATTATAACTCTCCATGTTAGAGTAGGATTTTGATAGATGAACAAAAACCATGGTATGCAGAACAAAATGCCTTGAGTATGAACCGTTGAAATCCCTAGGGATATGGCTGGACTCACATATGACCTACACACAGATCAACAAACTCACTGTCTCGGAAAACTTATATTCTGCGTAAAATCAAGACTGCGATGGGTATAGATGCAGCTCTTACTACATACCACTCGATCTTCCACAGCGCAATAAAATACGGACTTATCACATGGGGAATGTCCACACACACAGGTGTGTTCAAAATCCGAAAAAGGACAATTCACGTAATCATGTAATTCTTGGTTAATTGAATTGATTTCAGAAAATCAAGATGAATACATCTTGAACAGAAAAAGTCGATCTTTTAACACCAGAGGTCAGAACGATATACTGATTCCTGATTCCAAATCAGATATTGACGGGGAAAAATAATTCTGTTATAAACATATTCAATTCACTGCCTGATTCGATAAAAAATATGGGTGTGAAACAATTCAAGGAACACTTGAAAAATCATCTTGTATCCAACGCTCACTATGCCTCATATTTTCATATTATTCGACTAACTAATGTTGAACTTTTCATATGTGATATGTTTTCAGTTATTATCATGTTCAAGCTCAAGCTTGGATTGAATTTGACTTGTCAAAGTACTACGGGGCAATATCGATGAAAATATTCTATTCTGATTATCCTAATATTCCACTGGAACTGCTTCCTTTAGCCCAAATTACCATCTTCTGGAAAAGAAATTAGTATCAAGTCACTACTTTCAATGCAACTGCTATCTGAAATAGTGTCAAGATTTAAGGTATTAACGTTTTTCAACCAGCATAATGTTAGTCTGAGAAACATATATTCAAATTCAGTAAAAATGATCAAGTGAACCGTGCAATATAATGGAAATCATCCCTCTTTTGATGTTATCTTCGAAGTAAGATAGACTCTGGAACCCAAGCGTTTATTGGAATCACAGATTGGTTAAATGGTTCTTTTCGTTAGACGGTGAGAAAACCCAACATCTGATCATAACAGAGCAAAGCTTCCTGCAATACTGGTTTCATAATGTTCTTATTACTAGGTATAACTTGATGGACCCGAAATATCAATCAAAACCAAGCAATCAGTTAAAATATTGTGAAAAATATCCTATGGATGTTGCCTTTGAGTCGCTTCTGACGTCATTTCATCTGGCTGAGATCGTCGCATTACAAATAAGCGAATTGTTTGCATCATTTTTTTTTTCTTGCAGTTGCTTATTTTCCATCTATTGAGTTTCACAAAATTCACCAGCAACACAAGGAGGATGTAAATAAAGATTGGTATTGCGCGTGACCACGGAATTTCAAATGCTTGTATCAGCGACCGTCTTCAGGTGATTACTCCAGTTGCTGATATGAGCGATTGAAACGTTTCGATTACACTAAATTCCAAATTTCCTTTCAAACTTTCCTCAATCCTCAACAATTTTCATGAGAAATAGCCACTGCTTTGATTTTTGTTTAGTCCTCCTCTCGAATCACCAACTCTAATCAATCCTTCGAGGAAAAATTGAAGGAGAGAACTATCAAATATCCCTTATACTGAATAAAAGGAACAGTACAACTGAAAGAGAAAACATACCTTAAAAGTCAAAGCATGTTGAAACATCTATAATTGTTGTTTAAAAAATGTTTCTTTCATTAACCAGCTGACGAACGCCAACCCTCAGAAGTCGAAACTTGTGCGAGAGATGGATTAACGAGGCCTCATCTTTTAACGTGTGAATCCTAGCACGGTGGTCCGGCGGGGCGATGAACTCCGGTCTTCCGCTGTCTATCGAATAATTCCAACTAAGTGGGTTTTGTAAGTGAATGAGGCTTGATGTTTTTCTCGCCATCAAGTGCAACTAGTCGAAGAAACCAATCCATAAATCCTCATAAATAATGCAGACAAATCCTTCCGAATACACAAATTTAAATGAATTTTCTCACCCACAGTTCGATGTCCATTCAGAAATAACAACGCAGTATACCTCTCCACACGTGTTCCACGTCAGTCCCAAAAAAATTAATCTCTAAAAAAATTGAATCTTTTCTGCTACTGTTAGTTTATCTAGATGTGACAGTGGACCACGTCAAGCATTGATTAGATGGTCATTCGTAATGACTATAAATACGATTGGGCGACATCCTTTATCATAGGATCTGACTTCTGAAAACGGGTGTTGCTCCGAATTTAAAATCTTAATTCCATGACCACGAAGAGTACAGGGTGGGTCAAGTTATTGGAATTGGATATGATATCATTTTTCAGAACTCTGGTTCTCATTTTCAGAAGAAAAATCCTCAAATTCGTCAAAATATTATTAAGGCAAATGACAACGTAGCAGATCGAGAGATTAAAGCCTACTACTGTTGAAAAAATTTCTTTGCTATTCAGAAATGCCAGAGGGGTAGGAGAAAGAAAGGTAGGGGATAGCTGAAATCAAATATGGTACTTAAGAAAAAATAAGTTGATGACGGTCGCTGAAAGAAGAAAGGGCGAAAGAAAAATCTCAATGCGTCCATATATAGGGAAGATTTTTCAATGAAAATGTGTGATTTGTGACCTCAATCACCGAAAATCCTGAGAAATCCATTTTGTTTCAGAAATCGTATCTCAGGGATTTTCGAGATCGCTGATCACGAATACGAGGTAAGGTTGTGTGTTGGGGTGGTCCCTACCCCTCAAAATCTACCGCCATCACGAAGAACATTGAAAGAATTTGTTGAAAAATCATTACTTTGTCAAGAAAATAGCTTTTCGAGGTTCTTTGAGGGAATTCCTTCCCTAGATAATATTTCGAAACTTTACCGCTATTCAAAATTGCAACACGAACATTGAAAAAATAATAGTTTCTATATTTTTTCACACCATTGCCTCTTCTTCAGGTAATAATAATATTTCATTTTCATTATTCAGGTTGACTGAGAGTCATTCGATATCTAAAGCTAAGCAGCGCCGAGGGCGGTAAGTACTTGGATGGAAAAAATATTATCATAGATCGCAGGCAATATATCGATGAGCACAAGATACATTGAGGATATTATGTCCTTCGGAGGGGACGTAAAGCCAGCGGTCCCGCGTCCATGGATGTTGGGCTCGTAAAAGATCCCTGCCTCTGGTTGGAACTCCAGAGGGTTTGGCAAAATTTCTGGTTGAGGGAAGTGTGCTCACCGGCTGAAAGCATAAAATCTAATGATCAGTGACCACAAAAACTCTCGTAAAACTATTTTGGAGTTGAAATAATTAATTGGGGTGTAAAATCATCTAAGTTAATTCATTTTTGAAGATATTGCAAGGGTTAGTGGTGATTATAATATTCCTGAAGGTCTAAGGAACAAGTACCAACACGAATTTTGGAAATCGGTGCTGTTTTTCCATATCTCCAGATTTTTTATCTGTACTGATATTTAGTTGTTTATTATACAAGGAAAATAAGGTATTAACTGGTTAACATCTTTCATGTAGAACCTCAATCAAGTATCTCAAAAATTCTTGAGTATCTTGCTGTGCACATCAAACGAAACAGGAAGCAAATCTTTCGATTTGATTTTTCAAAGAGATTGTATTCACGGCTTCCTCAAAAGAATCCTCGGACCACAATTCTTTAATCGCTACTACCAAAGTATTCCAAATTAGAAGTACTAGTATTCATATCCTTCAAATAAATGTCTTCCATCAGAATTTCAACAACCATTTTGTATGGAACAAACACTGAATAGCACAGTTCATAATACGAGTATGTTCAATATTCTGCAGTTCTTCGAGAAGAGGTGTTTCAAAAGAGACTGCTGCTCGATTATCGGCATCTTGGCTTGATTCGGTGAAACATATTTTTAAATTATTAGATAATGATTGAACAACTGCTGACGACAGATTTCTCTTCTCAAAGGGAATAATGAAGGATGAGGAAGCACTTTTTGAGAAAAATTGTGATTCATCAGAATCCGCAATTTCAAGATATGGTCTGGCAATAGTCGCAAGGATGAGAGCATCATTCCCTTTCTTCTTAGTTTTTTTGAGAATTGATATTGGAATATCGTGGTAGGTTAAGAAATCAAAAAAACCTAAGAAGAAATAATTTATCCACCACAAGAAATGACCCTCAAACAGCATTCTTTCTTTGAATAGCTATACTGATTCTTTGTATTAATATCCATAATTTTCTGCTCTCGGTTCGTTTGACATTTCTACCAGTTTCTGACCAACAGACTCTGGGAATTTTGAAGCGTAGCTTTACCAAAATCCTCAGAGATTCGATTGCAATGGGTTAAAAATATTCATTTTGTAGGAATAAATGCGTCCTCAATTTTGATTTTAAAGAAAAATCAATATGATAGCCGTTCCGCAACACCAAGGATTGAGCGACATTCCGCCAGGCCGTTTTCCATCCTCACGAAAGATTCCTAAAGGTTTCGAAACCGAAGGATCCTCAGCTGTTGATAGAGCTTGTTCGATCAAAAACTTGTAGGTATACTTAGTTCGTAGTTTAGTGGTAATTTTGAATAACATAAGGTCAATGTCTAACTCCAAGTTTTTTCTGCTTCCATCGGAGTTAGCAGAAGCAGCGAAAGTGGTGTCACAAAAATTATTGCCAGCGGAATCGCGGAAAATTTACAAAACCGCGTAATCAAGATTCTTGGAATGGTTAAGGAAATATTCGTCAGAGGTGGTGTTATCGGCTTACTTTTTAGAATTACAACATCAAAAGCGAACAATGTGGTCGAATTATTCAATAAATAAATGTTTCAGTGATAACTTTATAATGGAATCTTTCTGAATTGATTATCAACCTTCACTTGGGTATGTATGTATGTATGTATATATATATATATATATATATATATATATCGAGGAAAGAGTGATTACTTTTTCCGGTTTCCCGGGATAAAAAGTAATTTCATAAAAAGTTATGTTTTGTTACCTGTTAACAGAGATAAAATATCATTTTTTTTTCCGACACAGAAAAAATATTCATAGTATATCATCAATATTGAAAATGAAAAATTGCACTACCATAAAAAAGTTTCCTTTTGATTAAGGCGATGCAACTGCAATAATGGAAATTATTCGTAATGGTACAAAATTGTCACAAAATTCTTACCAGTGAAAGAGAAAAGAAGAATGAGACATTATAAAACCACTCAATTGTAATTTCACGTTCTCAAAAACGTCAATAGATTGAGTGAATTTATATATAGGGATTTTTCACCTTTAGTGAGTTGTACTAGATAACTTTTTTAGAATTCAGCTAAATATTCACAACGAATCGTAAGGAATTGTGCTGGACATAGGGAGAGTTTGAAAAGTATTATATAATATATGAATATTAAAATAAATGCAGATGATATTTAGTTGTTGGGTCCATTAGTCATTGGACCTCTCTGATCATATCACCGGATAGATAGATAGATATTTCGACTGTGGCATTTGACTCTCAGTCCGAATCTACTCCTCCGAGTCGTAAGGGGCTGTGGGGGCACTGGCGGTAAACGAGAATTAAGAACCGATGAGTTCTATATTCATATGGATCATATTTTAGTTTTTTATGTGGTGAATCAGTTCCAGAACATTCCTATCGATGAAACTTTAGAGAATGTGAAACAAAAATTCAAGAAGTATGTTGGTATCAGGAATGAAACCAAATTCAATATATTGCATCATGGAAATGATGAATATTTGCTTGAAGATATACTATTATCTGACAGTTGCGTTTTATTCACAAATATTTGCAATGGCGATGTTAGTGACATATCTGTGATCGTGCAATAATCGTAATATTACTTTCTCAATTATTGTTTTAGCACCTTAACCAAAAGTAAACCACATACACCATATGAATCGAGTAATATAATCAACTATCTCTTTTTGACGATCTAATTAAAAGAACGTTCATTGAATTCGAAATAAGTGTATGCAAGAAGAACATCCACACAAATCATTAGGTACTTACATTTTGATTCGTGCCATCGAGTATTATGACCATAAAAAATGTTCGTCCAAATATAATAATCCATAAACCATCCAGAAATTTGTCACAGTTGAATCAATTTCTAGTATTTCACAAAATTCAGAAATAAAAGTGATAATTCCCTACATTCTTTATTTATCAAAACAAATCAAACATGAAGGCAACAACTGTGATCTTGGAGGAACAAATAACAGCCTCAAAGCACCAGTGTCAATAATTTGTAACAACTACAACTTAATCTGTGATATGTGCGATATTAATGATAGTTCTCTAAGTTATATTTTGAAATGTATTCTCACTAGAACCTTTCAACTGTGATCTTTTTTACATTTTTTCTCATTCATGTTATATCTTCGTTTTTTATTTACTTATTTTCGTTTAGCTGTAGCTTAATATTTCAATATCCTGTTTGCATATATTTTTTTCACCAATACCTTTGTACATTTCCTGTAATTGGGTGAATACCTGTCGGAAATAAAGTGCTATCTATCTATCTATCTATCTATCTATCTATCTATCTTTAAAACAGTATTCGAAACAGAAAATGAACGTGAAATGAACCTTCAAGCATGAAAATAATGTTTAAAGTACTCAGCTTATAAACGATGAGTTTGGAGTTTGAATACTAACAGATAACGGAACTTACAGGTAGTGAGTTCATTATTGATAAATTAATTAAAATAATTAATAAACAGTAACAAAAAAGTCCATATCGGACCAAAAAACTTTAGGGATATAATCAACTAACTCTAGCTTTAGATTTAGTATCAATTTCCTTCTCCTGAAGATGATAACCTTGTTAGCGAAACGCGCGTCGAGTGCAAAAATATCAGTTTGGTGTTAGGGTAATTGATCTCTTGGAAAAATTTCTACTCAGCTTATGTTGTTGCAATGTATATGTTAGTGAAACATCAAGACCTTGAAAATAAGAACTGAGGAACACAAGAATAGTTTGGGGAAGCGACAAAGTGAGTAATCAAAATACGTTGAACACTTACTGTCATCTGGTGCGCGTTCCTTGTTGATTTTGATAATAATAATTCACTGAGGATTGAAGATAATGGATAAAAAAATGAAACGGGGAAGTTGGCACTAGGGCTCTGTGCCTGGCTCATGATCTAGATGTCGTGGGTTTGATCTCCCAAGGGGACAGAGATTCTTCTTTTGAAATATTCTCTCTGTCATATCTAGAATTGAACAAGTGCTACTTGCTGAAAATATCATGAATAACATTTACTACTAGTACTGAAATAGTAAAGAATCTACTTGTATAATGTTGAAAGGTAATTAGGAGATCGCTACTAATTCCTCAAATATAAACAATGTTAGATTCCTCTTCTGAAGACGGGAAATTGAACTGGAAAAATTGAATTCGAAATCGGTTATGTCAAAATGCACCTGAAAGTCGAATCTTCACAAGAGTTTCTTCAAGGTTTGGAAAAGACAGACTAGCTTTCGAAACACCGTCATGAAAATGATTCTGACTAGTATAACAGTTCCTCGTGTCTCTCACTAAAGCATGAATGCAACATTTATTCTATTTTCTGCAACATCTCATCCATATAATTTTCCTGATTCCTTCATACTGGAGTGTGCCCACCCTGTAGAAACAAACGGTTTTTTATAACACCACCAACGACATTCATAAATGTCACCTCAAGCATCAGTCTCGAGATTCAAGATGCCACTGTATCTCCCAAATCTGGAGTACGTTCAACAATGGGTACTTTAGCGGCATCCCGCTGTTCGAACGTCCCGTTGAAACGCGACGTTCATTTGATATTTTTGATACGGCTAAGTCGATTTCTCTACGGGTTGTTATCGCTGGTAGTAATGGAGGTATTGTTGTGGTTTCCGGTGCCTTCGGATTTGAGGGTTGGGGATGATATAACCTTAACCATGAAAATTCACGCAATCAGTCGAAAGTTGATTCAATAAATATTGATGATGCATTTTTTGAATTATTTGGGATAATCTGAAATTGAACACGTTTTCGGAGAGTTTCATTTCAGTTTCCATATGGCTCTTTTATGAAAAAATATCCTGCTCAGGAGTTGTGTTTTTTTTTTGTACGTAGTTGCTGCGTCTCATCAAAGGTCAATACACAAATTCCCAATACAAAATACTATCACAAAAAAATAAAATAATAACGATCTGCAATTGGTGATCGAATTGACATTCAACCTCATTTACCAATCATGCACTATTCTCATATTCTACTTGTAATGACCTTTTATCATCTTCAAAAAAAAAATATAATGTTAATAATAGAAAACACTTATGATAGTTTCTTTATTAAACTGGACAATTCAATACAAATGATAAGCAGAATGAATACTTTCAGAAAATAACTCTACTGTGTTTTGAAATTTCTCATTCACTGTATTGGAAAATTTGGGGAGTGTGTTCTCCACTGAGTTATTCTAGTTGCTTGTTCAATTTTCTTAGGAATCGAGAACCTCTCCCAACTGGGAAGCTAGATCATATACAACTTCTTACTACTATAGTGATTGGAATTTGGCAGTCTTCAACGTGAAATTATTTTGGTCACCTTACAGTTACAAAAATATAATCAGTTATTGGTTTATTGTAGAAAAACGGTTCATTCTCCATGGGGATTGTTTCTTTTATCAAGCGAACACTTCCAAATAACTGCATCATCTTCCGACTATGTGTCGTCTCACGGCTCCAGTCCATTATTACCAATAATATTGAGTTGCCTGTAACATTTTCACCTATAAGAACTTACTATGATGTGACACGTGTTATAAGTGAAAATCTTAGGCTGGATTCAGACAGATCCGAATTCCAAACGTACGACGATCCGATAGCTTTCTGATTGGTATAAATTTGAATTCAGACCAATCAGAAAGCTATCGGATCGTTGTACGATCAGATTTCGGATCTGTCTGAATCCAGCCTTACAGGTAACTGTATATAATTCGTTCAGATGGAGAAATGTCACACAAACATCAGTGAAGCCAAAACATCACGACTCACGGTACAAATGGCTCTCTTCATTATAACTTTCATGCCTGAAGCATTGCCTAAAATGATAGTCCCTCAAAAATTCTCGATTTCACCACAACGTGCGCTACAGTCGATGTCATTACCCCTAATACGTACTTTGCACGGTCCCAATACCCTTTTAACTTAGACTATGCTCGACTATTCGGGATTTCTTTCGGCGAGTAAACCATTTGCAAACAAATCGCCATTAGCAACTTCAGATATGCAGATACATTTGTTTGCATATTGTTGACGATATTCCCTGTTGATTGGTACTGGTTCGAAATACCGTTGTCAATCTTCAACTTTGGTGGAATTTGTTGAAGAGTTCATCAAATTTAAATGAAATCGAAATAGTGATAAAATATCTCAATATCAAATGAAGTTGAAATAATCGGAGGAAAAAATCAATCCCATAGGGCGCAAAAATTGGAATAATTTAGAAATGAAATAGGATACCACCCAAAAACTCGAAAAAATCAGACAAAGGTGGTATATGAAATTTCAAAATAAACGAATATGTTGAGGTGTAGTTTCAAATTGAATGCGCAACATCAATTGGTAACAACCGTAAACATCTTCCTGAAATAGTTGTCAACTTTAAGTCCGACTGATTGTGGTAAGATCATTTGGTTAGTGGATATAGTGAATACAATTTAAAAACTGTTGCACGTCATCGATGACGACATAAAATCAACGCAGTGGCACCAATCCATTAACGGAAATGCATTGGAACGTTTACATTGAATTTCAAATTTGGCGCCTGTTTTCTTTGATATTAATTTGGCTGCAATCTCCATGTTGCCGCACTTCATTTGAATGTTGTTTTTATCAACTGACAATTGTTCGTCAAAGTGACGGTTCTGTGTTTGGGTACCTATCCACATACATTTACGATATTGAAATCCAAAAAAAAGTGTATTTTGAGCATTCCCTAGCAAGTAGTCACCTTCGTAAAATTGCCAAAGCAGTTAAACGAGCGCTGCCAAGAGTTTGTTGCATCTTTGATAGATTATTTCGAAAGAGAATGCGATAATAATGGACCTTTGCTTCCTTTAACGGCTATTAGAGATGGACCTTTGCTTCCTTTAACGGCTATTAGAGAGGTAAACTAAGTATAATATAGTGAATTTTATTCGTAATCTACGGTCAGATATTCATTCTTAGCGTGTGGCAGCAGCCTCAAACTCAAGTGTGTATACTGTGAGTGTAATTTCCCAAAAGATAAAAAAAAAGAAGCTCTCGAATCACTTCGGAAACGTAAAACCACCAAGAGAGTTACAAATACCTCACTACTAGATACAGGTGCTATTCGTAACACGATTTATACCATGTACGAGCGCAGTAAGTATTTGAAGTTTACAAATTGGATATACGTAGGTATTCAATAGATATGATTTTAATCTTCAGGACAGCATATAACTCTAAGTTCCCTGTTGGAAAAATTACGCGAGAAAGAACTATTTCACGGATGCCGTATGTCACTGTGCAATCTACTGAAAGAGATTGATTTAAAATGGAAAAAGGAAGATCCTAGACGGGGACTCAACAATATTGCACTGAAACGTGTTGATTTGAGGTCATATATTAAAAATAAAGAAGAATCTCTGTATAAATTTGTGTTCCTTGATGAGACCTGGATTTTTAAGGATGGTACCATAAGTCATTCGTGGCAAGATGATAATGTCAAAAGTGTTAAGACGACTAAAGTCAATGGGAAAAGGTAGGTGACACATCATGAACACATATTCGCATGAGATTTGAATGAAAATATTCTTTTTAGACATATAATACTTCACGCAGGTAATGAGGACGGATTCATTGAAGGCGCTGAACTTGTTTTTTCATCGAAATCCCAAAATGATGATTACCATGGCGAAATGAATTCAAGCAATTTTTTACATTGGTTTGAATATCAATTATTGTAGAACTTGACTGAACCGTCTTTGATCATTATGGACAATGCTCCATACCACAACGTACTTTCGACGAAAACACCTAATTCATCGTGAAAAAAAGCAGACATTCAAGACTGGTTATTCAATAATAACATAGAATTTTGTACTCAGGTGCTTAAAAGTGAACTGCTCAGAATTGTGGCACGGTCCGCAACTAACACAAACAATGTTCATATCCTTTTTTTTTTCTTTTTTTAGTAACAAACCGGAATCAATATTCGTATATCAGTTGGCAGAACAATATGGACATAGAGTTTTACGTCTTCCTCCGTACCACTGCATGTTCAATCCAATTGAACTGATATGGGGAATTTCGAAGTCATATTACAACAAGCACGTAGCTAAAGAAGGTACTTCTGATGAAAATTGTTTGAATATGTGGCGTGAGGAACTTCTTACTGTCACTTCCGAGATATAGAAGAATTCGATAAAACATACAGAGAATGAAATAAGAAAATGGTGTAATAGAGAGCATTTATTCGACCGGCAAGAGATACAACCCATCATTATAAATATCGGAAATGATAGTGAATCCAGCAGCTACGATTCTGATTGATAGAAATTTAAATAAATTACCCCCAAAACAGCGTTAATTTCAATCAATCGAAACAGATATTTATCATTTAAGTTATGCAACATTATTAATCAATTACTAATTTTAATTATTTTCCAATATTCCATAATTCTATAACAATCTGGCTACAGTGTACTTCAAAATTTAACCACGCCCATGATGACGTGCAACAGCTTTTGAATTGTATGAGCTATACTAAATGTATTGTAACAAAGTTCTCGTTCGGTGAGCCTGATTGAGTCCAACTGTCAAGGCTTGGTTGATTGAATCGGTCGATGTTATGTATGTGGGCAACTTTCTCAAATTTTTCCTTCAGAATCACTGTTCTAATTCATAAGAGAGATAACTAATATATTGGAATGTTATATTCGGGAAACTATCAAATATTGAAGCAACTATGATGAGTACTATACTTGTTAACATCCACCCTACACGTGCATATTATAGGATAATTTATAGGAGAATTAAATTTTCTGAATGGGGTACAGCTACTACTAGCCCACAGCTTCCACTCGGTCAATTATTTCAGGGTTTCATCTGATGCTGAGGTGGAAACGTGATAACTTTTTTACAAATTGTGAAAACATAATGTTGACATAAATTATCTTGATGGCTAAATGGAGGAATTCCTAATGACGCTCAACCTCATAAACTAAGAATAGATTATTCGGGCGCACATTACACAAAATTCATTAATTTTTTCGTAACCTCTGTCGAGCCAAATACCTACCTACCTAATCAAGGTACACTTGGACCGAAACAGATGAATGCTGAAACAGAAACGTGGGCGTGGTGATGCCCACTATGAATGATGATCGTTGGAGAGGGCCTAAAACTTATTAACTTTTTTCGATATATTTTTTTCAGGTTATGAATATAAAACTCAGTTTTCATAGTGAACGGTTCAAGGGCTAGATAGAGGCAAACAATATCAGAATAAAATATTTTTGGGCTACCAGTTTATCTGTAATAGCACCTTATAGAAGACTTTATCCGGGTGACCGATATCAACCACATTATTTTTATTATTCATTCATTCTGAGATTGTCCTGACGACAAACTCATTAGTCATTACGTTTGATAAATCATTTTCGAGGTACACCTGTTTTTATTTTCAGGTTCATACGAGGAGTGAAACCCTGTAACCCTCAGAGAACATCGAGCAAATACGAAATGTTACTTACTTTCTCTAAAATCGTCAGCATCAAAAAATAACTTCTTCAAACTGAATGGAAATGAAAATGAATATCTGATGGAAATCTATATTGAACAAATTATTAACAGTTTCCTGTAAGATTTTTACCTATGATGGTTTACTAAGCCGCGACACATTTCACTGTATAAAAGCTTCTTAAAGCAGGAATTTGACTCTAGTTTAGTTTGAGAAGGGTTGTAAAGCGAACCGCTTGTCGCGGTTTAGTGAACCCTCATAAGTGAAATTCTGAGGCAACTGTATATTATTTGTACTCTAAGGTTTGGCAGATTTCTTAAGGTCTGTTAAAGTTCGACAAATCTCTAGGCTTCCAACAAGAAGGAGATGAAGTCTGTAGTCTGTACCTTCAAAGACGAGACATTCAACGTTATTTCAACAAGCAATGTCCTTGGAAATATCTTTAGAAATAAAATAAATCACCGGCTCTTCTGCGGTGTTCCAAAATAGTGCGAGATTTTGAGTGAAGGACACCAACAAGAGACATTTTTTTCTAAATAGAATGCAACCACTTCAATTCATGCATCGGTCCCATTCCCACAAATGGAAGCTGTGTTCTAGAATGAACTGGATTTTCACCTTGGTTTTGATTGAGTTGTTCCTAGAAAATCGTCGATGATTAACATGTTCAAATACACACCTATAAAAGGATTCTTCTCATAATACGTCTGATTAGAAGGGCCAGCACAACGTTTAAAACTGTCCCCTATGTTTTTTTAATGAAACTCGATTGAATTTCTCAACAAAATGGTTAAGGCTTTCGCGGCCAAGGTTTTCAGTATCACCACTTTTGTTCGGGTTTGGAGGCCGTCGTTTTTTGAAATTTCTTCCTGACGCGACGTTTCGCTTGCGCGAATGACTAGCTTCTTCAGAGGCTCATACATCTTGAGTTTGTCTGGGTGTTAGACTGGGTGTTACGACTTCGCAAAGCATATTTATATGGATTCAGGAAGTTTGGAGTGTTGAAGGGTGGAGTGGAAACGTAAGTAGCACTCCAGTAACACCCAGTCATCGGAGTCAAACTCAAGATGTATGAGCCTCTGAAGAAGCTAGCCACTCGCGCCAGCGAAATGTCAGGAAGAAATTCCACAAAACGATGGCCTTCAAACCCGAACATAAGTGATGTTACTGATTTTCTCAACAATTTCTACAAACTTCTTCATTCTTCAAATTATCTATTGTTGTCTCCATCCATAGCAACCATAGCAGCTTCTTCGCCTGTTCATCACCCAAGCACTGACAATATGACAATCTTAGACCGTTGACAATTTGAAATTGATATAGATAGTGACAGATTAACTGCTCGTAATGAAATCAATCTGGGGGGTGGTATACAGTTGAAATTCAAAAAATTATTCTAACATTCCTTTTCCCAGTAAAATTTCCTCAGAAATAGTTTGGAAGGCCAAGTGACAAAGTTCATTCCCTAGGAATCTGAAGATTCTGTATTTGGTCTTCACGACGAAAGATACAACGCATTCTTGTCAGGGTAAACAGCAATGATTTTTCCAAGTGGCCAGTCGTTGCGAGGCATTCTGTTGTGAATTATGACAAGCAAATCATTCTCTTAAGGATTTTTTTCTTGAAATCATTTCGTTCTTCTGGTTAGAGTTGAAAACACTTACGACCCCATCGATTCCCAAATTGATCGGGTAGTTGTTATGACATTCACGACTGCTTTTTCAAACAAAATTCCTGTTTGAAGGCACCTGGAGCTTTCACTATATATTGGGGTTTGAAATTTCACTTGAGGAAACATGTCAAAGAGCGTCTCTTTACCATTTTGTTCTGGTTCGAACAGTATGGTTATGGAAACTTCTGGTTTGGAAGATCTCTGTTTCAGGATTACCCCCAAAGAATATTCCACTGACCTGATCATCGTTACTCACGCTCCTTCCATATTAGGACTTGCTTGCTTGCTTGTATAAATTTCCACGTTACCTCTTTAACTAAACATTTTTTTCTATGGCTTTTGTGTGGTTTTCTCTTATTGTTTGCCGAGGTCCTTTATAAGCTGCCTTTATATTTTCATCGTTTGTTATCCAATTTGTCAGCTTGAATCCTCTTTTTTCATCAATCATCAATCAGAAAAATGTAAGCTGATATATTCTGATATTCGAAACCCATTCAATGTTCCTATCTCTTCACTTTTTTATCCCTTATTCGTTTATTGAATTGAAATCTACCGTGGAATAATATTTGGAACCAACTCGACATCTGACCCCACTCAAATATATATTGCAATTCGAATATGATATGAAGTTAATTTGAACCGTACCGAATTTTTGTTTGCAAATAAAACTATACACGCCTACGGTCATGCATTTACCATTCCATTGGAAACAACTGCCTGGACTCCTGAAGATCTTCTGTTCTCCTCGAGCTACCCCGCCCCTGCTTCTTTATAATAGACGGTTCGATGGCACACTATAATTAGTAGGCTATGAATATTTTTGTGGTTATTAGATTACCTTTCGTGTTATTCGTTTGGAAGATTTTTCTAAAGGTCGGCAAAGGCTGTGGAATTTCGCGTGGGTGACTTTTATTAGGGAGAAATTGGATTCTACTTCTTTGGTGGTAGCTTTAACTGCAAGCGGTGATTGAGCGACCAAAATAAGAGCATACAAATCCACAGAAAATGGTGTTTCTCGATCAAATGGTTCAGAACACTGACATATTTCATGAATTTCTATCAGAAATTGGGTTGAATGTGCAAAATATCTGAAAATATTTGTAGACATTATTCAAAACCTAATTCACTTGTGAAATATTTTTTCCATAACTCACTATAGTCGAAATTTCTGATTGTGACGAAATAGAATTAAAAAATGAAATGAACTAGTTATAAATGATTACTGTTTGAAAGTCATTTTTTGAAGTAGATGAATTTCCCTTTCGTAGGTTATGAGCAAATTTCTGTTGAACGAAAAAGAACTGTTTTTAATCAGTACAGCAACTTTTCGGGGGAAAATAAGAACATAGAAATCAGAGTCGAAAAAATAATTTCAAACATTATTTTGTTCTCTCAACTCATCCACTGTAGAATCGCCAAAAGTTGTCAATAATTTTAGAGAAATTGCCTTTTGTAAAGAAGTGAATTTCAACGTTGTGTAATTGATATCAATATTTATTTATGATATATCACAGTATGAGGTTTTTTCGAGGATTCTATTGAGTACCTAGAAAAAATGTCGATCAATAAAACAGAAATTCAAATAAACAAAAATTCCAGTTCGAAAGGATTCAGCATATTGTGGGTATTCATCCAACTCCTGAATCGCCATCTCAAAACTTTCCTTTGGAATTATTTGCTGAATTTCTCAAGCATCAATATATTTCAAATCATCCTCTGATTCAATTATTTCCTTTTCAATCTTTTTTGCAAACGGCTGCTCCACTCTTCCATCAACCTTGATTCGAGCCTCCAACTCCCTATGTTTCGCTGAAACCTATATCTATAACTATTAACTGGCTGGTTTTCGAGTAATTTTGTTCTTCACTTCGTTGGGAATGAAGAATCATCAATATTGAAAAATAGAATTTTACCAAAATGTCTTCTATAAATAACTGAAAAACCGAAATAAAAAATTTGACAAATAGCGAATTAATCAGAACCAAACAAAATAATATTATTTTTTTGGTGCCGGTGAATTATAAACTGATTCTGAATGTTTTTGATGTGCTGGCATTTTCTCGTAGCATCGATAGTTCTTCAGATACAGGCCAATCAATTTCAGTTCTGATAACAGGTAAGAATAATGAAATGATGATATCTTTGCTGATCAGAACCAAATTTTCTTATCTAAAATTGGATTATATTTACCCCATCTTAGGAACTTGTTATTGCCCATGATTGTAAAAACCTATATATTTCTATCCTCAAAGGATTCAGTTTACTCCTGAGCCTTCGTAGATAAAGTTCAGCTTTATTATTTTGTATATGATCCGAATATTAAATTAAAGGCATGGCATCCACAAATAGAAGTTGTTTAAATGAACTAGACGTGTTTTGTTATATATGTGGTGAATACAATTTCCAATAATCTAGGAAACCTGTTTCTGACTTTGTGAAGAGAGCTTATCTGGCCTATTTTGGCGTCCACCAGGATAAATCGTGGGCTGCACATTTGGTATGGAAAACATGTGTTAAATATTTGCGTCAATGGTCAATTGGAAAGAGGACACCTCTAAAATTCTGAAGCAGATACGTCAATTTCCCAACGCTTCAATCAACAAGAACTGAATGACCTTATTAGAGACCTGAGACCAGATCATCCAGGTGCTAATGTTACATTTTATCGTAAAAGAGATAGGGATCTGCTGCCTTTTTTCTCTAGTCAGGAAAGTCGTTATCAAGGAAGATGGGATTGCAACATGATGACCGACTACTGTTGGAGTCTTCAGCAAGATTGTGATAACTGGCATGTTAGAAAGTCGTATAAAAGAAAATTTTGAAGTGATGAGTGATGGATGTTATTTATGTATATCCCTGCTTTTTCATGTCTATATGTAGTAAAGATAATTACCTTACTTATATTTTTGTTTTTTTTTAATGGTAGTACAGTTGTAAGAGTAAATAATAAAATAATGATATTATAAAATGTATATAAATTAAAAAGTAAGATTAGTTTATTCAAAAAAGCACCAATATTACGTATCTCAAAAACTATATCTGATATACCAAATCAGACAGTTATTTTGAATTTTGCGCTCAAAAACTACCCACAACCAACTAAAAAATTGCAGGCACCAAATTGGCTATTGGGTTGTGAATCAATATATATATATAATATATTACGATATATATAAACACAGGGACGTTGAAATCTTCCAGGAAATTTCCGCCCTATGTCACTACTATCTACTTTTTCGAAAATTATAGAAAAATTTGTGAAAACGCGGCTGATGTCTTTTCTTAATCGCCATAATATACTAAATTCCAACCAATATGGATTTCAAGCAAAACGAGGTACACAAGATGCAATCTTCTCCTTCTCGGAAAGGATATACCTAAGCTTAAATGAGGAAGACCTGGCAGGAGCCGTATTTTGCGACTTCTCCAAGGCGTTTTCAGTGTGCAATCTCATTGTGTCAATAACATGACCTAAAAATTTGATGATTAGGAAGAAGTCACTTCGACAGTTAGTGAGCATAGATTTATGGTGAACTCTTCAAGCAAACAATTGAAACTGTTAGTTTCGGATCACCCTAATAACACATGATATCCAGAGGGCATCCCTTTTATGTCCATCAGGAGTCCAGGATCTCGAATGAAACTTGAACATCAACGGATTTTTTGAATTCATGATGGATATCGAAATTATTATTGTCTGGATATCTATTGTGGCGTGAATGCCTAACTCTTGAGATAAGAAGCTTGCCCAAATTGTCCAGTGTCAATATCTTCGAGGTTGTGTTGTCAGTTGTTGTGTGTTCTGTTCACTTTGAATTGAGTGAGACTTTTTGAAACAAGTAAGTATCTGTCTATTTATCTATATATTATAAAAAAAAGTAACCCTACACGCTGTGGAACGTAGAAAATATCTTAATTTTGCCGGTCAACATGGCTCAGAATAGTTCCAGAGTCAGTTCATTTGTTGAACCTAGTACAAATTTTTTACAATGTTGATCACATAAATGGACTGTTTTCGATCCAATGGACAGCCGAGATTTTCTGATGAAGATATTCATTGGATAGCCAATGGACTAAGCTGTGTTATTAGGGCATGTTTTCCGGAATACGTGTTTTGTCGTCAATGTGTCATGAACATTCTTGAGGAAACGGAACACGTCCGAAACGGAAGTTTTCTCAATATATATCATTTCAAGATTTTTTTATATCTGAATTCGAGTTGGAAATTATTGCCATTTTATTATTCATTCGTCGATTCTCATGAATATCAGACTGGCTTCTGGTTAGGTACTCGAAATCAATTATGGAATGAATATATTTTCAATACTTCGTTTTAGACAAATAACAAGTTTTACCTTTCCAGTGATATAGAAGTCGTTCGAGAATATTAACTTTTTTCCGATCTATCAGAAATATTTCCACAATGGCATTAATTGGCTATGAATGAACATATGATGCAATAATTCTTTTAATCGTTTCCAAATGTATTCTTAAAAAGAAGCTAACTTTGTTAGCAAAACTCACGTAGAGTATGATTGAGGATTAAACGACTTACCTGAAGGAAGTTCAATCCAAATTATACGAGGTTGGTCACATCCGAATAGATCACCTTGTAGTAGTACCTCTATGACTGAAATGCCTTTATAATAAGTTTTCACTCATACACCAAAGGTTCCAATATCACCGATCATATGGATCGTTTATTTGCATTCATCACTAAATTTTGAATAATTGATTTTATCACATTCCGAGAATTCAGTTGAGAGTTCATACATGATAACGTTTTGAAGTGCTTATCTTTCGTTAACAAGCTCTTTGTGGTTGGTGAAATTCATATTCCACCTTGTGTGCTCAGAAAAAATATCAATTCATTGGTTTATACATCGTATACATTCTGGAGAAAAATATTTTTTCTCCATTCATATGTGAATGCTAAACCTTCATTGAACAACGATAGATGAACGCAGTCCTCTGAATCTTTGGGGGAACTATCAGTTGTTGATACAACTTCTAAATGATCAGCTATATAGACAGTCCAATTCTTATGATTTATTTAAAATAGAGCTCCATCTTTGATTCGAATCTCAGATAATTAAACAGGTGGTGTTTTAATATTATCCACCCTATTTTTTCAGAATACAACATACAACGCACTCGGATATCATTTGATGAACCTTGCGTGTTGATGTTACAGTCCTCAATGATTATCCTGAATTTTTCAAGCAACAGGAGGGTGATTTGATGGCAAAACAACAGGTCTCCGGAAATTGGTATGATCATTTCGATTAAATAATTTTGTTCATATCCTTCAAATACCATATTTTTTTCTTTCGTCTTTCTACGATTGTAGCAACGAAAGGCACTTGTCATGAATACCAGTGAATGATTCAAAGTGCACTTATTTCTAATATTTCGACTTGTGTTATATATTATTTATAATATTAATATTAATAATATTAATATATATTTTATATATTTCATGAAATCTTTGACACAATTTCTGGTCATCATTTTGTAAGAAGAACCTATGGCATAATATTATGATAGCAACAAGATGGGAGATTGAAGAGAATTCGTAGTGGAAGCAGGTTATTGCAGGAAGTACAAGAGAAACCTCGAACAACTAATGCAAATATTTACCTCAACAAACTTCTGATTTCCTTCAGGAGAGTCCAGTATATTCGCTGTGAAAAATAGAACATCTTGTGGGTCATTACTTATATGTATAGCTTGTTCATTATTATGTGTTCATTGCTTGGTTATCAAGTACAAAATAGTATTTTTCATGCCCATGTTAGAGTAAATACAGGAAGCTTTTCTTAAATTGAACTGATCTGGATGATACTCGATGAAAATCCATATTCAACAAAAATATCACGGTATCCAGTACGATTCTCACTAAGAATGGGTTAACAAAGCAGCGACCCGTGTTTTGCTATTCCGCTTGATGAAACTACTATATAGCTAAGCACGTGTCGCGGTTTTGTGAACCAATTGTTAGTAAGAATCAATCGTATAGGAAATTATGATATTTTTTGCCATCACTTTTTTGCATTTCAACCTTTTGGGTTGAAAGCGTTTGCCTGGCAACGATAGTATCTGTATTCGATGAATGGAATTGTTAATATCGAATTGATTTCTGGACTTTATTGAATATTTACATTATGATGCACTAACGAACCAGTATGACATAAACGTTTGACTGCACCGAGGGTATTATTAACAGATGTGAACGCCCTCAAGTGACTTACAAATCTCCGGGATGGACACATTCAGTTTCATCCCCCCGAGGGCATAAATACCTACTTTTTGTACTCGATGCATTAATAACTATTTTTGTTCTGGTTTTATATGCGTAATAATCGCAATATACTTACCCCTTCATTTTATAATGTTGTTTCTTCATTATACTTGCTTCGGTCTTTCGATTTTTTGTTTGATTTCAATTCCAATGTTCGATCTTGGAAAAGTATTTTCAGGTATAATTCACTTGGTAGGTATTTGAACAGTGAACATGAAACTGTTTCAGACTCAGATTGCGAGAAAAGATGGAGAATGAAGGTTAATGGTACCGAAGTCTGTAAACTTCTTTCTATATATTGACTTAATTCATTCCCAAAACGCTTGAATATGTATTTGTTTAAGAATTATTTCTGTCATAATGTTAGTGTAACCATTCTCATCAAATTGGCCAATCGATAAAAATTGATTTCACAAGATCTACAACGCATAATAATTCGTCTCAATTCAGTTTAGATTCGATTTGATTCAGGAAAGTCATCTGAATGTGTACCCTATTCGATCCCAAAAGTAAGTATCTATGTTCAACCGAAAACCTAATTTTTTTGGTTCTCAACCAACAAGAATATGAAAAAATAAGTAATAATATTGGAATCTATAAAAGTGCATAAGGGCATATTTCTAATCTAACTGGAAAAGTTGCTGCATTATTTAAAAAAGTCATAGTTGTACTTGCTCCAGTCTAGATCGTCCATGTCAAACTCAAAGTCACTGGTGGGCCGAAAGCTTGAAGACTATGTAGATGGGCCGCAAAACCTTATCTCTAACCAATGAAAATCCCCATGAAAAAAGTGCTATCATAGAACAACTATATTTGTTAATTTTTCAATCAGAAGGACATTAAAACTGAACAGAAACATTGATTCATTTTGGCAAATATTTGACATATTTTGTCTTTTACTAAGTCATCAATTGGTGACGGAAATTTATCGGTGGGAATAACTTCCAGAACTGCGTCCAAGTGCGCGTCCGTTAATCGCGATCTTGCCGAAGATTTGTTGCTTTCCATCAAGGAAAATAATTATTCACACTCGTAAGTAGGTACTTTCAAACTTCGACAAGATTTTAGAATCCAATTTTTTCATTTCTTGGTACTGAAAAGGCAAGTACTTGTGAAATTCGATTGAACTATTACTATCACAGCGCGCTCATTTTCAGATCGTTTTTTCTGACTCGCGGGCCGCCTTATTTTCAGATCGTTTTTTTCCGGCTCGCGGGAAGATATTTTCAGATCGTTTTTTCCGGCTCGCGAGCCGCCTTATTCGACCATTTACAAAATCGAATCGATTTTGTATTCTTAATACAGCTATATAACAAATTTCACTGAATTCCATACATTATTTAATATAAGAAAGGACCCTTGAAGGTCTTGAGCCTTCCAAATTGACCTTTTTGGAAGTTATCATTTCCATGGGGCTGTAACTAGTTTATGGAACAAAATGTCAATCTTTTCAGTTCATATATTTTTCTTCAGCAGTATTATGGATCCATGAAACTGTTACTTTCAGTATATCTGTCACAATAATCCTATATCAATTATTATACCAGTCAGGCTAGTAAATTGTTGAACGGTGAGAGAAGAGGTCGCTTGATGTTTCTCGAATGAAGACCGATATTGGGTTCCTATTCTATAGAGAAAAGAAGAAAGACCTAATTCTAACTGGGTTGTGCTATTAACAACACTTGATATGCAAGCGTCACATTAGTACTGATTATCGAGTATTCACATAAAAATCTTGGGAAATAAATAAGAATATAGTTTTCAGAATATCATCGAAGGAATTGAGTACCTATATTAAAATTTCAAGAGAAGCGATCTACCCTCTCTGGATGAAAATTGAAATCAATGTCAAAGTGGTGCTATTCAGTGGGAACCTTGGTCAAAGTGGCGCTGCGATGTTATTTTGGAATACGATTAAAACTACTTGTTCATCAAAAACATTCAAATGGAAATCAATTATAACACTGAAAAATACCTATGATAATCCCTAGAAGAAAACTTAGGGTTTTTGATTTTCAAACTATGTCAAAATATGAAAGTCCCAACCTTCATCAGGAATAGTTGTCAGAGTGGTAAAAACTGTTTGATATCTTCGACAAAGTGCCCTGCGATCCTAATTTGATATAATTATACATTCATTTTTATTCATTTATTTATTTCCCAAGAAACATACATTATGTTTATAGTAGGGAAAAAAAGTACAATAATATAAATAAAAAATTATTATAATAGAAGTCTTCAATTCCTTCACTTATGAAATAATTTACTAGGTATTCACTGATATCTAATGGATAAAAAATGGGGTGAAATTCGATTCATTCAGATCGAAATCTCCACTGAATTGTTCTTCATCTCAACCCTCACCCCAGCAGATTATTTTAAATACTGTTTTGATTGAATATCTCATCGGAGCAAATTTACCGATATTGACTCTAAAACCAATAACAAAAGAATTCAACCTGTTTCCTTTTGTTACAGGATATAAAGGAACTTCAAGATGTATCCATCTATTGAAGAAAAAATGAGAATATTTTCTATAGGATGATTCCTTTTCAGGAAGACCGAAGATCCATGATTTGAAGAATTTGCTAGATAACACACATATACCTAACCATTTTCAATTATTTCAATGAAAACCAAATTCAATTGGTTCTACAGTTGTACATATTTTAATCAGAAGTACCCACTGCGAAAAAGGCTGAATTCTCCACGATGAAATACGTTTTTTGAGGAAGTAATGATTAACATTTTCTAATCTCCTAAAAATTCTCAACTGTCCTGAGAGATACCAAATTGTAAACCTCCATTGAATTCAACAGATTTGGCATCTATCACATAACTATCTTTGTTGATCTATTGATATTGGTATTTTCATTGAATCACTTTGTGATCTCACGTTGAGAAAAAACTCATTACTCTCTAAGCTCTTTCAGGCACATACGTTTCTACTTATTTAAAAAATGTCAAAAATATGAAAGTCCTAACCTTCATCAGAAATAGTTGGCAAAGTGATAAAAATTGGTTGAGATTTTCGACAAAGTGCCATTGCGATCCTAATTTGATATAATTTTAATGAACGTCTTTAATGCCTTCACTTATAAAATAATTTACAATATATCCACTGATATCTAATGGAGAAAGAATGGGGCAAAGTTCGATTCATTCAGAGATCGAAATCTTCACTGAATTGTTCTTCAACTCAATTCTTACCCCAGAATATTATTTTACATATTGTTTTGATTGAATATCTCATCGGAGCAAATATACCGATATTGACTCTGAAACCGATAACATAAGAATTCAACCTGTTTCCCATTGTTACAGGAAATGAAGCCTAAAAGTGAAATTCAAAATGTATCCATAACTATCTTTGTTGATCTATTGATATTGGTATTTTCATTGAATCACTTTGGGCTCTCACGTTGAGAAAAATGTCATTATTCTCTGAGCTCTTTCAGGCACATACGTTTCTACTCATTAAAAAAATGTAATGAGATTCCTAACCTTCATCAGGAATAGTTGTCGAAGTGTAAAAATTGGTTGAGATTTTCGACAAAGTGCCGCTGTGATCCTAATTTGATATAATTATAATAAACGTCTTTAATTCTTTCAATTATAAAATAATTTACAAAATATTCACTGATATTTCATTCGATTCATTCTGAGATCGAAATCTCCACTGAAATGTTCTTCAACTCAACCCTTACCCCAGAAGATAATTTTAACCTATTGTTTTGATTGAATATCTCATCGGAGCAAATATACCGATTGACTCTAAAACAACATAAAAAACCAACCTGTTTCCCATTGTTACAGGAAATAAAGCCTAGAAGTGGAATTCAAGATGTATCCATCTCTTCAAGCAAAAATAGGCAATATTTTCTATAGGATAATTCCTTTCCAGGAAGGCCGAAAATCCATGAATGAAGGATTCGCTAGATAACACACACACTCACAACCTAACCTAACCTACCCATTTTCAATTATTTTAATAAAAACTAAATTCAATTGGTTCTACAGTTGAACATATTTTAATTAGAAGTACCTACTGCGAAAAAGGGTTGATTCTCCACGATGAAAAAACGTTTTTTGAAGAAGTATGAATAATATTTTATAATCTCCCAAAAATTCTCAACTATCCTGAGAGATACCAAACTGTGAACCTCCATTGAATTCAACAGGTTTGGCATCTATCACATAACTATTTTTGTTGATCTATTGATATTGGTATTTTCATTGAATCACTTTGGGATCTCACGTTGAGAAAAATCTCATTACTCTCTAAGCTCTTTCAGGCACATACGTTTTTACTTATCAAAAAAATGTCGAAAATATGAAAGACCTAACCTCCATCAGGAATAGTTGTCAAAGTGATAAAGATTGTTTGAGATTTTCGACAAAGTGCCGGTGTGATCCTGATTTGATATAATTATAATAAACGTCTTCAATTCCTTCACTTATAAAATAATTTACAATACATTCACTGATATCTAATGGAGAAAGAATGGGGCAAAGTTCGATTCATTCAGAGATCGAAATCCCCACTGAAATGTTCTTCAACTCAACCCTTACCCCAGAAAATTCTTTAACAAATTGTTCTGATTGAATATCTTATCAGAGCAAATATACCGATAATGACTCTAAAACCGATAACATAAGAACTCAACCTGTTTCCTTTTGTTACAGGAAATAAAGCATAGAAGTGAACTTCAAGATGTATCCATCTATTCGAGAAAAAATGACAATATTTTTTATAGGATGATTCCTTTTCAGGGAGACCGAAGATCCATGCTCAGAAGGATTCGCTAGATAACACACATATACCTTCCCATTTTCAATTATTTTGATGAAAACTAAATTCAATTGGTTCTACAGTTGTACATATTTCAATTAGAAGTACCTGCTACGAAAAAAGCTTAATTCTTCACGATGAAATGACATTTTTTAAGAAGTAATGAATAACTCAACTGTCCTGAGAGATACCAAATTTTAAACCTCCATTGAATTCAACAGATTTGGCATCTATCACACAACTATCTTTGTTGATCTATTGATATTGGTATTTTCATTGAATCACTTTGGGATCTCACGTTGAGAAAAAACGCATTACTCTCTAAGCTCTTTCAGGCACATACGTTTCTACCTATTGAAAAAAAAATCTCAAAAAAATGAGTCCTAACCTTCATCAGAAATAGTTGTCAAAGTGATAAATATTGGTTGAGATTTCGACAAAGTGCCGCTGTGTTCCTAATTTGATATAATTATAATAAATGTCTTTAATTCCTTCACTTATAAAATAATTTACAATATATTCACTGATATCTAATGGAGAAACAATGGGGCAAAGTTCGATTCATTCAGAGATCGAAATCTTCACTAATTTGTTCTTCAACTCAATTCTTACCCCAGAATATTATTTTACATATTGTTTCAATTGAATATCTCATCGGAGCAAATATACCGATATTGACTCTGAAACCGATAACATAAGAATTCTTCCTGTTTCCTTTTGATACAGGAAATAAAGCCTATAAGTGAAATTCAAGATGTATCCATCTATTAAAAAAATAGACAATATTTTCTATAGGATGATTCCTTTTCAGGAAGACCGAAGACCAATGATTAGCAGTATTTGCTAAATAACACACCCCATTTTCAATTATTTTGATGAAAACTAAATTCAATTGGTTCTACAGTTGTATTTCAATTAGAAGTACCTACTACGAAAAAGGCTTAATTCTCCACGATGAAATGACATTTTTTGAAGAAGTAATGAATAACATTTTATAATCTCCCAAAATTTCTCAACTGTCCTGAGAGATACCAAATTTTAAACCTCCATTGAATTAAACAGATTCGGCATCTATCACATAACTATCTTTGTTGATCTATTGATATTGGTATTTTCATTGAATCACTTTGGGATCTCACGTTGAGAAAAAACGCTCTCTAAGCTCTTTCAGGCACATTCGTTTCTACTCATTAAAAAATGGAATGAGATTCCTAACCTTCATCAGGAATAGTTGTCGAAGTGATAAAAATTGGTTGAGATTTTCGACAAAGTGCCGCTGTGATCCTAATTTACAGGAAATAAAGCCTAAAAGTGAAATTCAAAAAGTATCCATCTCTTCAAGAAAAAATAGGCAATATTTTCTATAGGATGATTCCTTTTCAGGAAGACCGAAGGCAAATGATTAGAAGTATTCGCTAGATAACACACATATACCTACCTATTTTCAATTATTCCAATAAAAACAAAAATCTATTATACAGTAGGTACATATTTTAATTAGATGAACTTCGAAAAAGGCTGGATTCTCCACAGTAATATAACATGTTTTAAAGAAAAAATGAATAACATTCTGTAATTTCCTAAAAATTCTCAACTGTCCTGAGAGATACCATATTGTAAACCTCCATTGAATTCAACAGATCTTGCATTTATCACATAACTATCATTGAAGATCTATTGATATAGGTATTTTCATTGAGTTGCTTTGGGATCGCACGTTGAGAAAAATCTCATTATTCTTTTCGTATAGGCATGTACGTTTCACATTTCTATTAAAAAAAAAAGTTTTCAACAGATTCTGTACTTTTGCCAATCTAGTATGAATTTTCAAACATCTGGATCGCACCAACAAAATTTCGTTTCGTCAATAGTTTCTGATTATTTCATCTCTCCAAACAATTATGGAATCTATAAAGCAAGTGCGTACATTATATTCCCATACCCATATTTGTATTAACCACATTGAAGTTATTCAACTTTATAAGATGTTCTTTTTCCAGGCAATATCTACCCCCTACAAAACGTAATCAAAAGAATATCCCAGATGACCTGATCATTTTTTATTTTCGATAATCCCAATGTATTTACATCGAAGTTAGTTTCACAGTTGTACGGATACATTTGCTGAAAAAAATATTTCCCTTGTCACCAATCATTTTAATTTCGGAGTAAATTCACTTAGCGTAAAATTGATAATTCTTTTTATATACGCGCGTCGGGAGCAAGTAGTTTGTATTCATTTTCATTTTTTCATGTTACGGTACCTAATTGATTTCTATAAAAATCTTGAAGGATCTATTATTGACTCAAGCCATCAAAAGTCGAAAAATTATTTTCGTTTCTATCTGAAGGTAACCTTGCATTATAAGTGTAGAAGCATTGGCTTTTATGATGATCATTATGATAAATAATACATACCTACACTCATACACAGGTGACAATTCACACTCATCCGTCCGTATACCGCATACCTACGTTTCTAAATAGAAATATGTTTTAACTTCACTCAAGTCGTAGAACTGAATAAAATCATCCTAGATACATAATTGACGACATAGTAGTTTTCTAATTTGCATTTCTGTTTCTTTACACTTCTGATAGCTATTTCATCTGAAGTAGCTGGAGTTGCAGAGAGCTCTGGAGTTGAATGTTTCAAGATCAAAATCAAATTAATTTAATAACAAAGATTTATGGAGCCAGAAACTCCAATAATTCGAAACCATGAAATGCTAACTTTTTTCAAGGATGTCATTTCAACATTGAAAAATGTCCTGTTTCAGGTACCTACCACGCATCAGCACTTTCCTTAAAATTATCTTCCAGTAGAAAAGTCCGCATCACTGGAATATGCACATCTCAGACTGTGGTGAGACTAACATCAAAAAAATGCAAAACAGTAGCCTGTGACAAGAAAATAGAACATGCGATATTCGACTTTTCTGCAAGAGAGCATAAGAAAATCACGTCAAAGCGCAAACGATAAAGATCGCAGCTGATGGCTACCAGGTGAAGGCGGAGCCTGGAGTTAGGCGTAGCTGGGCCTCTACATTGGTCTGTTGTCAGTCATTGCAGTGGAAGGGATGGAGCGATCGATGAAAAGTAGGGGTAACTGGATTTCCGTCAGGAGTGAGGCAGTTGAATTCTACACGTCATACTGTTGATACTGTCTTACAGGAGAGTAGCTGTCAAGTCATCACAAGCGTGGTCAAAAACATCGCTACAGCTGAAGAATAGCTATAACATCGTGCGTCGGCAGAGGTGAAAACAAATCTTGTTCGGTTCGGTAGTGAGCTGGGGTAGACTGGACAGTTTACGGAAACACGCAGTGGACAGATTTGAGTGATTTTGTGTGTGGAAGTGTAAATCTGGTCAATCTGGCGGCGTACCTTGACGGAGGTCCCGCGATTGCTCCTGTGGGGACCCTTACGTTGAGGGCCGGGTTAACCCATGTGCCCATCGGGCCTAATTCTAGTTATCTGCAGCACTCAACACACAATATAGGTTAGTCATGGTCCTTTTGGTCATTTGCTCGATTGAGTTGGTTGTGGTTACTTTTAGAATTCCGGTAGTACTTTAGTTCAGTTGATGCCTTTCAATTACAAGTGTATGGAAATGATAGGTAGTTATTTCGACTAATAGTGAAATCATATTGTAGGGAATATATACCTAAGAAGAGGTCAAACAATCTCAAGACATTCATTCTACATGAGAATTTTATATTGTTGCAATCAACAAATAACGATCATTTCAATAAATGTGAAATAAAATAGATATGCAATTTTTTATATTAATTTTATTTTACCTGCCTTCATGTTTCAATATTTCTCAATGAAGTAGCAATCGAAAAAGGGAATTACACGTACCAGCGTTGTCACCACACTCCTTTTTTGATGACCAAAATTGATGTTATTTTGACAACAGGCTGAAAACAGATGGGTGTCAATGGGCAGAACTGACGTGGAGACGAATGATGAATATTTGAAGGAAATGTGCTTTATCAAGCAATGGGTAGGTACCTACTTGTTCAAAAATTCAGTTCCTCACCATTGATAAATAACTGAAACGAAGCCATTCTCAAGCAAGATATCAAAATAGTCATAGTAAAAAAAGTGACAAAGTACAAACTATCGCAATTGCAATTAATAGACCGAGTGGTAGTAACATATTTTTCGACAAATTTTTCGGTTTGCGTTTGAAATAGGAAATATCCACTTGAAGCTTGAACAATCCATGATCTGCTGTTAACTTTCAATAATTACTTATGTCCCATAAATGTTCGTCAATCTCACGCTGGAACTATTTCAAGTTGTAATAGGCCTACCGTGCGTATTTACGAGCGTATTTATTTATATGCCATGGGTACATCTATTTATCGTATCAACTTTTATGTCATACGAGTTCGTTATTACATCAAAACATAAATATTTGCAAAAAGACAAAACTTTCTTCGATTCTGACTAGATACCCTAGATGCTAGGGAAACACCGAGGGAAACACAATAACATTGAAACGTTAGAAACGTTAACATACCTTCAGAAAAATGTTGTGTCTACATTGCCCATAAATAACACTGTCATGTAGTTGTTAACTGAGCGATAAAAACACAATAATGAGCTAGTGTGACATATTTTTTTTTCGTTTTATTTATTCACAATACGTACACTCGAAGTGTGAGTTAAAGTAAGTAACCCTTTATCATTTGAAACAGTCTCGGACACAGGATAACTTCATGGTTTTTTGTCATTATAACAAATGTTACTCACCCTGTAAAAAAGCTTTCATGCAAATCATTGTTTTACCTTCAATTCCTAGACTGTAAAAAAGTTGGCCAAAAAAAATGTCATTGCCGACTGGTATATATGGTTGTGTGTGTGTAGTCAAAACAAAAACAGATTGGAAGGTATTGAATTTACGCATCCGCCAAAAATCAAAGAATTCACACAAAAGTACCGACAGTTTCTTGATTCGCCTGATATATTGAAATTCATAACAGCTTTCATTATAAGATAATGAACTATTCCCAGACTCTGTCGCTATTTCTCAACTACCTATCACTGTTTCTGTGTGAACAGTGTATCCTTCAACAAATCCTATTTTTGAAGCATTCGAAATCAACATTAATCAACTATAATCAGACCCAATATCATACCTACCTATAATTATATTGTACCCCTATACCGATCAACTAGGAACCTCGGAGTCTTTATTTTTCTAACAACTCATGTACTTATATTATGACTCAAAATTGTAACATTTTTCAAATAATTGTTTGTTTCGAATAGATTTTAAATGTTTTCTGATGAAGATTATACGAGAGATTATATATCCACATCTACATGACTTTCTTCAACATATTTTTCCTTCGAAATAGTTTGTCTATGGGTCAAAGTAATCTGTTGTTACTTCTGTAGACAGTTCTTTGCAATCTTCTCGAATCACATTCCACCACGAGTTTCACCTTCACAACGAGAACAACATAGTCAGTTTTGGCTTCCTTCATTTCATCCTCATGGTTCTCTGCCGGCGGCTCGGAGCTGGCAAATACTTCATCAAGAGAATAATTTTTTGTTGTATCATATGTGATGTTTTTGTTTCAGGTGATACGCCTGAACTCATACAATTCATTTCCTCTGGGAAATGTAGAATTACTGTTTTTATGATCGATCTCCAATCGAACCTACTCGAATGTAAAACATGTACTTGATAAGTTATTTTCAGATTCTTTGTGCAATGTAGATATGTTGCCGAATATTTAAACAGTATTTAGGTACTTATTATTTTGTTCGTCTCTATTCGAGTCTCTATTGCAAAAACGAATATTTTTGTTGGTTTCTCTTCGTATTCATAGGTATGGATACGTTCATCTCTTTTCCATTCACCGTCGGAATACGTGCATCAAAACGATCTATAAGAAACCATAATCTGCCAGTCCCTTTTTTCATTATCAATACTTAAACAGGATCATTTCAGTGAGTTTTTCTGGAAACTGCCTCAGTTGATTTTTCTCCAGATGTTGATTGCTATACTTTCCCACCTCATATAGTAAAATGGCAAATTGAACCACTATACATACATACTTATGTATTTAATTTTTGCTGACCAGTTAGGTTACAAGGTTGGGAGATTTTGAATGGGGCAGCTAGCAAATAGTAAAGTTTTACCACTCTATCTTCAAATAAGTTTTTAGGTAGTTTATACAGCCACTTCTTACTTGGAACTTGAAAACCGACACTAATGACAAATATAAATGTGCCCCATTTGAAACCTACAGGCAGTTCAGTCCAACCGGTAGTGGGATGAATTTCCGGGCCAACTTGGATTGGATAAAATACTAGTTTAAAATTTACGTTTACCAGCTAACGCACTCTTACGAACGTCAACCTCCAGAAGTCGAAACTTCTTCCGCGCAATGGATTAACGAGGGCTCATTTTTCGACGTATGAATCCCAGCACGGTGACTTCGTGGCGGGGAACTGAGCGCCGCGCCGGTCTCCCGCTTGACAAGCGCACGTGCTCACAACTACTCTACCGAAAACAACGTTTTAGTTTTTTGTCTTTTCTCGGACTTTTGTTCCATATGGAAATAGTTCAACAGAGTTTCTTTGGTGACTTCAATTTTTCCTCAAACGGTTCGATATTTCTAATATTCTCTCAGGATCCGCATTTTCTCTCGATTGCATGTTTTTTGTGACCCACAAAAAACGGCAATGAAATCGATATTTATGTCAATAGCATGAAAATTCCTACTAATTTTTTCTTTGTTTATGATTTGTCATACTTTTAATGTGAAACCAATCAACTGAAAACGGTGACGGTTCATGGGAGTCTGCTGAAAAAAAGTACGTTGCGGCTGAGTACCGTTTCAAAAAGAAAGAAAACAGTCGAAACGTCTTTCAAACTTTGCGACAATTCATTTCGGCGTGGAAAATTGTTAGCCACACTTTAATTGAATTAAATGTGGCGAGGGAATTCGAATCCATTTTTCAACCGTTCATTTCCGTGACATAGTGGCAGAGAATATTCACGAAATTTGTTATATGCCCACTTGAACCGTTGATATGGAAGTACAATACGCAAGTCTACCAGATACTATGAACAAAACTCACAAAATAATCCCCCTGGAAATCTTGCGACAGCAGGGATATTGAGATATTCCCTGTGCTGGTCTCCCCCCCCCAATATTTCGAAAAAAGAACTGAAAATGATACACATCCCATGTATGAATGTGTAAAGAATTCGTTAACAAAGTGATTTTGAAGTCGCTTCAGAAATTACCTGTGTATTCTTTTTTTTTCTATAACTACACGTCAGATGTGTTTACTAACTTTTTAACCATAACTAACTAATAAAGCATATGTGTTATCTCTCAATTAAGTATATATATTCATGACAGAGAAATCAATGATCAACTATATTATCATTTGCGTCAAATGGTAGAAAAAAATACGTATAGTATAGTATATATAACAATTGAATGCCACCTCACATATCCAAAAATCAAGAATATCTTGCTTTATTTTTTGTGTTGTTCTTCATCGAGGCAAACATTAAAGAAAAAATGTTTAATGAGCTCCACAGACCAGTCATAATTTGAAATCGAAAACAAACATTCTGAGGAGTATGAAACATGCATTGTAGTACATGTCCTTTTCAAATTTTAGCTCGAATTTTAGTATTCCTCGAGGTATTCCATATACCTATGCTGGCGGACTCTTGAAACGCACAATGTAATCTAATTACACTAAAAATAATTATATGCCCACAACCTATAATGAAATTAATTTGAATAAAAATTTTTTTTTGGATAAAAATTTTTAAAAAATAAAAACAAATTTTTTTTTAATTAAGGATGTTGTGGTTGTTTTGGTTTTGGGGTTGGGGAAGGGAAAATGGGGAGGGGGGGGGGGGGGGGGAAAAAAAAAAAAAAATTTTGATTATTAAAAAGAAATTTTTTACCCCCGGGGTGGGGGAAACCCCCCTCCCCCCCCCCCCCCAAAAAAATAGGGGGAGGAGGATTATTTTTTTTTTTTAAAAATTCCATTTTTTTTTTTTTTTTTTTTCCTCTTTTTTTTTCTCTTCTCGGTCCCGGCGTCTTTTTGGGGGCGGTTTTTGTTTTTTGTGGGGGGGGGGGTTTTTTTTTGGTTGGTGTTCTTTTTTTTTTTTTTTTTTTTTTTTTTTTTTTTTTTTTTTTTTTTTTTTTTTTTGGATTATTTTTTTTTTTATTTTTTTGTGTTTTTTTTGAGGATTTTTTTTGGTTTTGTTTTTTTTGTGGGAAAAATTTTTTAATTTTTTTTTTTTTTTTTTTTTTTTTTTGGGGGGGGGGGAAATAGTGTGTGTTATTCTCTTTTGTTGGTTTTTATTATACTCTCTTATACCCTCTATACCCCCCTCCTTTTTTTTTTTTTTTCTTCTTTTTTTTCTTTGTCCCTTATCGTTCAAGAGATTGGTACAGATGAATGTCAGTGAGATTAAGTACGACTGCCAACACATATACGTAACAAAGACTTTGAACTCCAATGATTCTTTCTTCATAGAAATGAAAAAAATCGACACCGTCTTTATTTATTGTCACAATAAAATAATAGATACTTAATAACATCACGTTGCAAAAGCGAAGAAGACTCACGTATTTCTACAGTCATTTGTAAACTTTATGACCGATTATCGAGAAGCTATATGTTTTTTATAAATTTCGAAGAAAAGATTCATCGAACACTACATATAATCCGTCTTCTGTTGTTCTACTCAAACTTTTCGAAGCATACATTTTATTCATTTTAGTGTTTCTCATCTTTATTAGTTATTGTAGAAGTAACGTTAACTGCTACTGAAAATTGTATAAACAATATAATTAGTAGTATTATCAGTGAATTTCATTGTTCTATTCAAATCTGAGATCAAACTATTATAGTCTGCAAAACCAATATTGATATTTGAAAGTGAGACACCGATGGTTTATTCAAATAAGGAACTTGTATACATTTCAGAAGAATAACTTGTTACTTATGCATTCAGCTTAGGCAATGTATCATATTTAATAAGCAGGTTAGCGTAGGATTCGACGAGTTGTTTGGAGTATTTAAAAATTATAGAAAAGGGATGATATTTCTTGTTAACTATTGCCAGGAACAAGGATTATAGGAAATTACTGGAACCAATCTTTGCAAATTTCCTAATCGTCTCAAAGTGGGGGTGTCCATTTGTTGCATAAGCATCCTTAACTTATTCCTACCATTGTACAGGGGGTATCAGTTATTGGCATATAGAGTGTCAATTACTGGAACATCAAATTTCACAGATGATGCCAAGGAAGAAGTATAGTGAGGATCAGATGAATTCTCTCTGTTCTTAGAGTAACACTGATGTACAAATCGCCAGGTAGGTTATCTGCGGAGTGTAGAATGGGGCCGAGTACCGTTCTTACCACCAACGAAGAGGACCATTTAGAAAAGTGGAACCTTTCACAGGCTAAGGTACACCACCCAGTCAATAAGTACTACTGGACAGTGTGAGCCTGATGAATCAGAAGCTTTGTTTTGGCCAGAAGAAATCAGGTGAAACAAATAACGTAAGAAAGAAAAAATGCTAATCTGCCATCATCTCAGAATTATGGCAAAAGTAGAAAGAATAGTAAGAAAAGAAAGCGGAAGAAAGACAACGAAAAAGGAAAAAAAGCTTGCGGAGATGCAGAAGTCAACGAAAAGAAAGAGAAAAGTTTCAGATTCTCCAAGTTCAGTTGATTTCGAGGAATGGGTAGAAAGAAGAGGTAGTATCGATGATGTCTACATATATGTAGAAAGTGATTCAGAGAGTGATGAAGATGACGATATCCCGTTGAGTTATGTCGTCACAAAATCGAAACATCATTTGAAATATGCAGACATTGTTGTTCGTGTTGGATATTTTGTTTTGGCCAGGTTTATGGGCGGAAAGAAGCAACCGCTTTCCCATAGATATGTCTGGGAATTCAGAGACTTTACACAAAGAACGACATCGAAGTTGCATCTTTCAAAGTATTCAACGACAAGTCAAGTTCTCGTTTAGTAGATAATGATATATAATCTATCGACTTTAAGAATATCATCGGAAAATTAGCTCAACCTAGAATAATGTCAGTGACAGAATTAAATATATATTTTCATATGAAATTGACATATTTGAAGCTTCACTCTTTCAAAATGGGTCTCGATTTTCATTTGAATTCTTTTTCTTTGTAAGAAGTTCATTTCCAATCACTGATTTGAATGAATTTTCTTTTTATGCATGTCAACCACTAGTGTCAATAACTGGTACATATAAAAAATCTGGGTGTCAACAACTGGTGCATCAAACATATATTTTGTTAAATTTTTACAAATAAAAAGTATGTTATATTCAATGGTATTATTTTTGTATATTGATTGTCAAAGTACAAACTACAGGAAAAAATACATACACTATCATAATTGTGACTCATGGAATTGTTTTAATGCAATTTTCCTCCTGAAAGTGTCAATAACTGGTGCGTTTACCTTACCGAAACTTATAAATTTGATTTGTTTGATCGACCGATGCCATTATATGTTGAAAGAGAAGTTTGGCATTCAATTCTGGTGGAAACAACGAAAAACTACTCTCAAAGACACCTGTAAACTTCATGAAAATTTACTGTACATTAAGTGATTGCGAAACATTACGATATGAAAAAAATTTCAACGTATGCTCCCAACAATGAGGAACAAGATAGTTCTGACCAAGCAAACGTTTGGTAGTCGTTTTCAGACTTCGGAATCACTGACTTCGGTTTGAATAATTTCTATTCAGTTTGTCCACCCATCGCCAAATAATCAACTGTTTTTTCAAGTTCAGCAGTCATACATTATCAATTGTAATAATAAACATATACATATAAACATTGTAAATCAAAGATAACCTCTTTGCATCCATACAAACTTGAAAATATTCAATCCTTTCTATCAGTAATTTTTTATAGATTGTTCTGATCTAACTCATTACATATTCAGATTCAATTTTTTATCGGATGATTCCCAACGTTATAGCAGGAATATTTTGTTTTTCTTTGTGGTGAGGGTTTTTCTGTTTCTTCTATTACTTACAACAACCAAATTTTCGTAAATATGCTTCATTTTTTCACTGGTAATTTCAACTACACAATATGTTGTCTTGCACACATGCAATCCGAAATACAACCCAGTTGAAATTTTATTCCAAGAATATATATTGTCTTTTTGAATTCATACAGAGTGTCCCCAATACCATACTTGAAAATGGTAACGTAACTATATTTCCATGATTCGCTGACCTTCTTTCCCCAAAAAAAAAATCTCTGTTACCTCCTCATGCTTACCGTCTTCTTTCGCTATCTGAGGTCACATGCCAAAAACCCTTTCTTTTACCGTGTTGGTCTAGCGTCCTTACGTGCGGTGTTGCATAACAAACGCGCTATCTCTAATCAATCGATTACAATCGTGGATCATTATCCTTAGAAATGAAAACTAAGTGTTCCGTTGTTATTTTGTAGGTAGGTGCGAGCCAGCCGCCGGCATGCTGATATCCTGCGCGGGCTGCGACAAGGCGATCCTGGACAAGTTTCTACTGAACGTCCTGGAAAGGACGTGGCACGCGGACTGCGTGAGGTGTTTCGACTGTCACGCTCCACTCACAGATAAATGCTTTTCCAGGGAAGGCAAGCTCTTCTGTCGGAGTGACTTCTTCAGGTAGGTTTCACAAACAAATTCCGTCAATTTCGTCTCCATCATTCGGTCATGCCCTTTGTTCCGTAACATTATCAAGGAACATATTTTTGACGAAGATAGATTGAGAAATTACATTTAGTGAAAAGCTCTTGCTATCATCACATGATAATTTATATCAATTTTTTTCTTTAGGGTTGCAACTCCTGCAAATAGATCGCAGACGATTCTTGTTTGCAGTGGCGGATCCACGGAGGGGTTCGGGTCCGGACCCCCCCCCCATTGGGAAAATAATAGATTTTTTTTTCAATTTTTATAGGCTCCTCATTTCCAAATTTTGTTTGGGAACGAAAAAATGTCACATGAGCCAAGACAAAAAAAATAAAATAGAATATTTTTTTTTGCTTTAAAATTGAAGAACTTCACTAATTATTATTACATTCCATTGAAAACTAAAGAATGACAGATTCATATGACTTTTATTAACAAATATATGTGAATAATTTGTAAGAAATTTGTTAACAGAATATATTGAGCTAATCTGAACTTCATTTTTTAACAACCAATTTCATCAATTTATTCAATTCAATAATCCTCCAATTCCTAAAAAAATTATTCTCAAGAATTAAAAATAGCACAAACAAGATCTGGATTGAATGTTACCCAAACAAACAAACAAATTTCGCTTGAAATTTTTGGACTCACCGATTGTTCTTTCCTTCTTTTTTCTGGTTCAGTCGGTTCAGACGCTGGATCAAGCCGAGTAAAATATGAAAATAGAGTCCTCCTCATGTTCAAAATAAAATGCTTTTTTTTCAACTATCAAATTGCAATTTTTCTCGATGACTCTTTAAAGAAAATTGACACTTCTCAGGCTTATCGAGGAAAAGTTCGACAGGAAATTTCTGACAGTAGTGACAGTACTGCTACTGGATCTTTTTTGGCGCAGTATTCGAGAAATTAGACTCGTTACATTTGTGAATTTGTGATGAGTATTGTATATGCCGGTAACGATTTGAATATACTATGTATGAGTAGAATATGCTGTTGATTAGGTTAAATCAACTCGATTCGATTTAAAAAAAGTAAAGTTTCGAACCTACTTTTCCTCCTGGCTACACCTTCAAATTTTGCTCACGTCAATCAATCTCTTTCACCTTTTTTTTGGATATATATATATATATATATATATATATATACATAAATTTTGAGTTATAGACCCCCCCTTGACCTGATCCTGGATCCGCCACTGCTTGTTTGCGTTGGTAGATTGTTACAGCTCGGCTATACGATGTGTCTAATGCTAGGATCTTCACCAGTTGGTGTGTTTAGAGTTTGTGACTTTTGAATCATTATATTATTACGATCAATTTTCAATTTGGAATGCTGAAAACCCTCGCAACTTTGGAGAATTTATCGAGATCAATCAAATAGAAGTACAATTTTCTGGCCCAATGGTTCTCCTCTTGGAGATCTCTTATCTGGGATTAGTCTTTTCATACAAAAGCATATATATGGATATGTGATTTTCAGACAACATTCTCCGAAATTTCAAAATGCCGCCAGTATATCTCTTCTCTTCCTTGATCCATCCCAAGCAGCTTCCCCAACAGCAAAGGATGCTCTAATCAAAAGTGCTCTATTTTCCTACCTACCCTTCGATTTCTACATCTTACTGTAGCCAACCTGGAGACTCCAAAGATTTTTCACCAAAAGTAATTAAAATAGGTCCAATTGAGAGAGTAGTTGTTGTATATAATATGTACGTAATGTCTCGTACGTAAATTAGCAATCAATTTGAACCAAAATTCAGAACATAGCTTGTCCGCTTTGTATTCATATTATTATTATCAGAGCATTCGCCAAAGGCTAAAGGCCGGTTCATGCAACGATTATTATAATTACGTTAACTTTACATTATCATCAAGAAAAGTTGAACACCCATTTGTAGTGGAAGGGTTCATGTAACACATTAGTGCATTACAATTACATAAGTCGCACTAATAAGTTGGCAACTTTAAACTTTATTTCAATTACATTATGGATTTTAGTGAAAACAGCAAATGCGCATGTGCAGTGAGGTGTCATTTGAAATTATCTTTATTTATTTATTTATATATTCATTTCATGCCTTTCGTTTGGAACCACATAAGGAGCGATTTTTCGAAATAGTTGAGACAAAATTTAATATATCAGTGACCTATGAATCTGATGGTAGTAAAGACAGCAGTATAAATATTCCAGTATAACGTTTGAAACGGGGTCATAAAGCATGAATCGAGACCGTCATACGACCTTTCCGTTTTACTGAATACCTGATTCGTTACACTCTATGTAAGGTTTTAAGGATCCTGTTACTTGCTGATTAGTTCTACACATTAGCGTCGCAAATCTGAAATATACTCGTGGTGAGATTCGCACCGGATAGTTTCTTTACTACCAGCATTTGGGAGTGTGAATTGAATTATTTATTTTTGTAACATTTTTCTCTCTCAATAAATTCCCAAGTTTCTATGAACCCGATGAAATTAAAGATCCTATGCGAATGAGGTATATCCAGGAGCTACTGCTTGTTGAATGGAATTATCCAGTTGAAACCAATTATCCTCCTAAGTCCTCAGTTGGAAATCAAATAACGGAAACGAAACATTTCAGTACCAGGATTTAAATTCAAGGATCGTTCGGTTGAAAGCCAACACATGATATTCAGTTGTGCTCAGCTTTATTCAAAGATAGAACAATAATCACTGATGGGAATATTTCCAATGTTATATCTTTTATCCCTACGAAAATACTATCTTCAATAATATATTAACAAGCTGAATAATGCATCATTTGTCATCGTTTTCCCATCTTCTCTCTGATATGTGTTGAAGTATCTGGATACTTCGACCACCATCGAAAATAGGACCACGGTGACGGACGTCACTGATTTTTATTTCTTCACGTGTGTTTCGAAAAGCTTTGTGTCGACTGCAAGACGCTGAAACTGCCTTGTTATTCCCAAGCTGTTAACCAGTAAACATGTTACTCGTGATGGATTCGAATAATATATTGGCACTTTGTTTCCCATAAAATCTTCATCCTGACACTTCCAATTGTGAAAGAAGATGAGAAATCTAGAATTACAGCTAGTGTAATCGTCATTCATGGTAATTTTTATTGACATTGATAGGCTTCTTCGAGTTCAGAATGCATCAATACATATCGGTTAACAAAATTATTTTCATCTGAATCTCCTATCCCTTAGACTCATTTTCTTTTAAATTTTCCATCCTATAACCAATGAAAACTTTGGCAAAATGATAAGAACACATGTCAATATTATACTTATTTGAATCTGGTGGAACCCTTGCCAATTTCCCCTGCTGCAATAAGCAGATTTTGGTAATAGTTTCTGGATACCAACAGCTTGCAAGAAAGACATATCTGATAGCAGTTAGATGATCACAGGATTTTTCATTCATTTATAGAAATCAGCCAATAATGAAAATACCAGTGTGCAAACTACATGAGACGTTTTAATTCCACTCAGAATTTCACCACAATTGACTGAATGTAAATAGAGAAAAAAGAACCACTAGCTCAAAAAATATGATTCACATACGTCAATGTGGTAGTGGCAAAATGGAGTGGCGTCGGCTATGGAAAAAAGTTGACAAGAATTCGTTTTCAGAACTTTTTGAAAACAATTATGTAACAGCAAAGAGACATCTCTAAACTCGTTGTGGTCTTATGTCTAAGCAAGCAACAAGAAAAAAAAGAAAGAAAAGAGGAGGATAGTGTATTTCAAGGAAAGAGAAAAAAGAAAATTTATGGGAATTGAGAACAAACAGTGAAGTGATTCGAATACTCTAGTGATATGGAAAAATACAAATAGAAATCAAAAAATGGACATTCGAAGGAGGAACTCCATTGAGATTGGGAAATTGAGAATTCTAACGAAAAAACGATGAATTTGAGGATCAACATCTACTGAATCCAAACAAGAGAATATGTGATATTGAATTTCCACTAGTTGCTCCGAACAGGGCAACACAGATCATATCGAAAATTGTAAATACACATGCGAATGAAATGCACCTCAATACTCTCAGAGAAGGGAAAAAACAGTAAACATAGGTATGTTGATGTGTAAATATATTATATGACTCCTACAATGAACCGAATGACGAAGAACACACCATTCTTGCTGAAGCCAAAGCATGCTATCCAGAACAACTCGAAAAGAGATGAATGAAAAACTTCTTGCAATATATCCAAAATCTACTCCAAAAGAGTTGAGGCGGAGGCGCCCAGGGGTGGTGCTCTGTGATCACCGCTTGGTCTTCCTGCTTTCTTGTGTTCTGTCACGCGCAAAAGGTATTTTAAGAAGTGGGCGGCTACGCCCTCGGCGACCGCGGGTGGAGAAAAAAATCGGAGGACCCAGAGTATGAAAACTATAAAAAGAAACATTACACTGAACAAACATGAAAGTAAAATCAGTGCCCATTAGGGTAACTAATAATTTTTTTTTCTACCACGTCTCGGGGGGGATTGCCTTCAGGATTGTTTATCTATTTTGTGAAACTTGAGATGTTTGTGTCACACAATTTTCCTTACGACTTGCTCTCCTCCCCTTCACCACGCAGCACGTAGTGTTTGGAAAAGGGGAAAATATAGAAAAAAATTGTGAAATAGATTATGAAAAATCTAATTTTTGCGTGAACAAAAAAAAACTACAGAACTTTTTTTTTTTGCTGTTCATGCGCAACAAACACTCCGAACTAAGTAATTACAATTAAGTAGATCCTTTTGAAACTTCTCTGTATGATTCTTTGGTGAAAAGGCTGTCGTGTGTGTTCCCGTTGGAGAGAAAAAAAAAATCTCCTAGAATTTTCATGCGATGAAAGAGCTAGCTCTGTAGAGATATATAAGTTTCGAGGGTAGTCAGAAATGGACAAAAAGAATTGAGTTTGATGAGTTTGGACCCTATGAATCAGTAAGTATATAGTACAATAGCAACTTCGTTAAGAAGATACTGATACTACCCCACAACCATTGAGGTGAATATATTCTGTCCTTACTTGATCAACAAGGAATATTACGAAATAAAGGATGTCATTGATATAGTGAAAACCGATTCAGTAGCGTGTATAGTATAAAAAAAGTCAATGGCGTATGTCCATATTCTTATGATCTTTATGAAAAACCATACTTTCGAAAATATATCGAAGTTTTTGAAACATCTCGTTCTTTCCTTGAGAGAAAACATCTACCTTGAATTAAAAACAACAGAATATGTTTGATATTCATTGTTTCACTCAGGTTCTTGCTCCTGTACAAGGCAACACGGTATCATTATCATTATTAAATTGTAAATACACATGCGAATGAAATGCACCTCAATTACTATCAGATGATAGTGGATAAAAACAGTAAACAAGCGTCATTTCAATTGAATTGAAAAATATACTTTTTTCATATGACTCTTTACTAATGAACCTGAATGACGAATGAACACACCAATCATTACTGAAGCCATAAAGCTATGCTCTTTATCCAGAACAACTTCGAAAAGAGATGAATGAAAAACAGTTACATTGCTTTGCAATATATCCAAAATCTACTTCAAAAGAGTTTTATATTTTGAGGCGGAGGCGCCAACAAAGTTTGGAGTATTTGGTGCTACTAGTTGAAATAATCACCAGAACTTTTATGTTTCTTCGCAAAATAAATCATTTACTCTTGTGGGTTATTTCCCATTACAGCTTGGCAAAAATTTATTGAATCGGGTAAAAGTCGTATTTCGTGTAAATAAAATTATTTTTGAATTGTAAAGCGCTTTCGGCTTTTACGTCATCATCAGTGCGATATCTGCAAGTAAGTAATAGTCGTAAAATTTGTTTGAAAATGAAATTTGAATTACTTCCTCGCCGAATTTTTACATGGAAAGCTTCCAGAGTTGAAATATAAAACATTATTGGAACATTACACTGAACAAATGTGAAAAATGAAATCAGTGCCCATTAGGGTTTGACTATTTATTATTTTTTTTTATAACATTATTATAAAATTAAAATTTTCCCAACGTGCTGCATGGTGAGCAAAAAGGGTGAAAGGAAGTGAAATTTGACATTGACTTAAGGTCCTAATTGATCATGGAACATATTTTGTGTGACAAAGGACATGTACTTTGGTCACTATACATGTCATTTGTCACACAAAATATGTTCCATATGACTTCCTGTCATCCTTCCTACTCACCATGCAGCACGTTGGGGAAATTTTAAAAGATGTTTTGAAGAAATTATCAACAGTTAAACCCTAATAGGCACTGATTTAAACTTTCATATTTGTTCAGTGTAATGTTTCAATAATGTTTTATATTAAACCTCTGGAAGATCTTCCTGTGAATACTTGACGAGTTAGTAAATTTCATTTTCAAACAAATTTCACGACTTCTACATACCTTCAGGTATCGCACTGATGATGGCGTAAAAGCCGAAAGCGCTTTGCAATTTCCCTGATCTATCGGTCACGTGTATGCAGCACCAACAAATCTCACAAAAATGTATTGTTGCCCTCTAGGCTCATCACCTCAAAAGAATCGATACCAATACTGTTTAAAACATCTTCTGTCTTTCATTTTGCTCTGAACATATTTTGACCCCTCAGACAGGTCATATACCGATCAATGTTCAACTGTTTTCCCAATGAATTCATTATCTCCATGAGTACTGAGAACGCCATTTGATGAAGTATTATTTAGAAACCAAACTTTGCAGGAACTCACAATCATTTTTACCGATCACCTTCGCCATATAAAACTCCATCCATTTTGAATGCAACTCTCCCGAGCCTCGATTGTACGTAGAGCAGCAGGCAGACCACCCGATCAATATGTTCGTCCAAATAGAACAAGAAATGAGATTTAACGAGCTCTGGAACTCGTATATTTCACAACGCCATATACTCCGGTGTATCTTTTTCGCTTCTTTTCGTTCCGATGAAAATGTCGATGTCGGAGCGAAAGGGACGACATAAATATTGTCAATGTTTTTCGGTGTTGTTCAATATCAGATATTATGATTCATCATATAGGTACGCAGACTCGTGAATTATTGTTGTGAAATGCAAAGAAAATGCATTCTATTAAAGACGTGACATGTTTTAATTAAATAAGGTAATTATCATTACAAATACTTGTATTCTACCATAGCAACAATTGAATGGTGAATAACATGCACTCATTATTCAAAATGATGAACACCTCATTTGATGCATATTACACAACTTGCACGCCAGTCAGTACGTACTAGCACAGCTGGTGATTCTTTCATCGAGAGAGCGCCCAATTTTTTTCATTGTTTACTTCGGTATCCTGGATTTTTTCGAAGATTTTGAAAAATCTGATTACATAGTTGTTATGATATTATATACCTATTTTAAACTCTGATATTTGAAATTGCTTAACCATATCATAGTAGTGGAAGTAATGAGCAGATGCTCATAGGTAAATACATTTATGATTGAATATTCAAAAGAGCATTCCAGTGGATGTAAGCGCAATCCTCGAAAAAGCTGATGCCACATCGAGTGAAGAAGAGGTTTCGTTTTGACCTCTATTTTCATTTTCACCAGACAGTCTTTGAAACTGCTAGACGTCTTTCACTATACTATAGCTTGCTCAGGTGAATTTTAGTATCATTTTGTAAACTGTTTAGTGAAAATCAAACAATGAAGTGTTTTCAATTACGTTATCATGAATTTTTTCCATTTAAATATCTTGAAGATTCCAAAAATAAGTGTATTCGTTTCGTATCCAACAAAAAAATATCAAAAATAATATGTTTTAATCTTAGTTCCCAAAAAAAAAGAATATCAAAACTGTTGTATTTCATCTTTAATCAAATAACATTTTGTAGAATATCATTCGCATTTCGTTCCATCATTTTTTATTGAAAAACATATTTTGTTTTGCAACCTTCCAGACACTTCCTGTAAATGATGTCTAAATAAAATAAAATTTCGAAAAATTGGGATTCTAGAAGTCTTGATATATGCTGTGATAATTCCACTATATTGAACATAACTGGTTGAATTGAACTATTTGTTGTTGAAGTGAAAACTTCATACAACAATATATCAATATCCTCCCGAAGATGCTAACTTTGTTGGCAGCACACGCGTCGAGTACGAGTGATAATACTTTGGTATTAGAGTAATTGATCTCTTCCAGAAGTTTTCCTATTGGATTTTTATTTAATTGCTCACGAAATGCCATGCTCGAAAGAAATAAGTGTGTGTTGTGATTGTTTCCTTCAATTCTGAAAAGTCTACAAAAATATTCAGGACTCTGATTGAAAAACTTGCCTTAGTTGGTTATATGTCTTCATCACTCTCACCTCCAATCCAAATATCTATTCCTATGACATCACGAACACACTATTCGGGGGAATGTGCTTGAAAACTTATATCTTGGTAAGAGTGGATGGCAATTAGAGTGCCATTTTTCAAACAAAAAGTCCATCTGAAAATTCTACCAGAACACTGGGAGCTATTATATAAACGTTAAAATCATTTTTTTCTTTCAATTTCCACTCACAACCCACTCACTCTATGGTACAATATTGTATTTCCGTACGTTAATCCATGCTTGGTTCACTCTCAGAAATGTAATTGATTTTTTTACTTTCATATATTTCATGATTCACTTTCTCAAATCAATCCCAATTGTCTACTCTTTGGTTATTATTACATTCTCAATCCATCCGATCCCTGCATTTTAACAAATTTCTGTGCTATTTTCAAACTTCGGTTCTCCAAAGGTGTTCAAGACCGCTACCGGCATATTAAAAAAACAATTCCTGCTCGCGCTGAATACCATCGAGGGCAATCGTGTTTAACCAAGATAATTGCCATGATATGATGACAGTCTGGGGGATACCGGAGGGGTTCCTTTGAATTCATACCGTGGAATCGTCGGGGAGACTTAAACGCTCGGCCATTACCATAAATAAATGAGAGTGCACTCTATCCGACTCGTTCATTTTCCCTTTATCGGAGGTTTACTTTCTGCCGTTTTGATCCCTCTCTTCATTAAAGGGACGAGTCACGATACCGAAAGTCAGATCTTGTTAGCTGGAATTGTTCAAAAAATACCAGGACGTATCGACGTATCGCACTGATCTCGAAGAATCAACACATATGTTTCGAGGGGGTTAACGAAATCAATTTTTTATTCACCATTGATCGAAAATGTGCTCACTTCAAGTCTACTTTCAGGTTGGAAAGTAACCAATTTTTCACTCAGATGAAGGGATTGGAAAAAAAAAACTCTCTAGACCTATTGGTATTTTCCACACTTCTTTCTATTTCTTCATTTGAAATGTCATTATACTCATTAGCATATGAAGTATTTGAATCCCCGCTAACGTATACACACCAATGTGAATGTACAACATAACATATAATATCACATAAAATATCACAGTTTGTACAATTCTCACTCACAAAACCGCGACACGTGTTTTGCTATACAATAGCTATTGGATTGCGAAACAAGTGTCGCGGTATTGTAAACCCATTGTTAGTGAGTTTCGTACAAGGATCTGCGTTGTTTTTTGTTAAATTTGGATATGTATCGGCCAGTTCAATTCAACACAAGGTAAACCTGACAATATTCATGGAAATGCTGGGATTTAGACCTATAAAATATAAAATCAATGTGTGGAAATTTTTCTGACTCTAATCGTTACGGAAGTGTCCTTTTGTTGAAATTCCGTAACAAAATATATCTGAAAACGAGAACAAATCTGTATTGAATATTCATTTCGAGACACTGAAATGTTTCAAATCCTGGAATGAAAAATGAAATAATTTTGTCGTTGCACATAAGCTGTATGCCAGAGATTGCCTGAATGTGACAAATCGCTCATTAGTGATTTAGCTTTTTGGTTAGGTTCTTTACTATCAACATAGTTAACTTTTTTTCAAAAAAGCTGGATTTGTTTCATTCAACAACGTCTTCTCAAACTCTTCGTTATGAAAAAGACAGTTCTTGTATAAAAATATGAACAAAAAACGTTCAAGCTTTGTAAGATTCATTTATATTTGCAAATCAAACATTATTGAAAACAATTAATTTCATGCACATTTCATAACATTTTCTGAGAGGGCAGCTTGTCACAAGACGTTGATAGATCATGCCCTAGAAACAGTCAATAAATTCCAACGTTTATAAACGACGAGATAGGAACCTTTGGTCTAAAAGTTGAAACTTTTCGAAGAGTGCAAAAATATTAGTTTGGTGTTAGGGTAATTGATCTCTAGGAAAGTTCTAACTTTGATCTCGAATAACAAAAATCATATTTCTTTTTTATCTTTATGGAATAGGTATACGAATATGATTCAACTCATCTTCAAATATGTCAAACGGTTCCTCAAATAACAGCTTGTAGGGTAGCTTCAGGAAGAATGAGGCATAGATTATACCTTTGATTCTTGCCTGGAAATGATCCATTGGTAAAGTAGAATGAAATCACCGGTCTGTCAGGCTGCTTGACATGAAGCACTGGCAGATAATTTCAAATAGAACAGTTGAGAACTCTGTTTCTGAAATAAAAAAATATTTGTTGACCTTCGGAAAGGTTTGTTTTTATTTCAGTTTTTGATAGATTATCTCTTTTAACTAGCTGTGGAGGGAAATTCCGATAACTCAGTTGATATTCAACCAAAAAGTCATTTTTTCTGACAAACTGATCGATATTATATTTCTCGTCAAGCATTTTGCCCAACAATGAGCAATCTGTATGAGATTCATATAAAAATTGACTAAATAGGACACTGTCCTGACCGATATCAGCAAGGATAGAAATAAACTTCTTCCTGATCTATTTACAAAAATCGGTTTTTGATTATATTCGTCTCTTTATCCCTATAATCTGAAAAAAATAGTATTGCGAAATCTGAATCGCGTTCATGGATACAGAACATTTTTTAGGTCGGATCCCACAGAACCAAGAATAAACAACCTCAAAGTGTCGCTAGCTATAATAGCAAAGCGTAAAAATCCACGCCGATAAAAACGGAAACCTCTTTACCGCACCGACATTTTTTACCTTTTTGACACACTTTAATTGTTTCGTTTCAGGAGATACGGCACAAAGTGTGGTGGTTGTGGTCAAGGCATCTCGCCCAGTGACTTAGTGAGGAAAGCGAGAGACAAAGTGTTCCATCTCAATTGTTTCACCTGTCTGGTGTGCAGGAAACAACTATCTACCGGTGAGGAACTCTACGTTTTGGACGATAACAAGTTCATTTGCAAGGAGGACTATCTCAGCGGAAACAAGGCGGCTGTGATATCTTCCCACCATCAAGGTGAGTTTATTGTTTTGTTTCTACTGAGAACCGACTCTTCGTAAAAACTCCGTCGAAATCCTGCCTAGTCTGCTTTTGCCATGCTTGAGTTTCATAAATACCTATACATTCGTCTGCGTTTGATACACATATATCTGAATCCCAATTTCAGTCATATATCCGAAATGAGTAGGTAGGTGAAAAATATAGAAATGTAAATCCCTATAGACGGAAAGCAAATGAGTTTTTCTATGTTGGGCAACATAAATTTATATTTCTTAAAATGTAAAAAATGTATAACATTTTTTGTCTGGCACTTAGCATTAAAACCGACAGTCATCTTGAATCAAATTTAAATTATCTTCACCATGATTACATTCTAATTTTGGTGCCGCCGCGCCGGCACCAATCAATGTTGCACATTTGATAGAATAATAGCGTATGTGATTCGGAGAGGAAATTTCAGTTAATTAATATGAATTCCCGATAGAAATACCTTTTCTCGACAAACATGCATTTTCAAATAAATATTTTCTGCTTGTGCACCTTCTTTGTTCGATTTGGTATTTAAATGCGAATATAATTCAAAAAAATGTCGACAAATAATTTGGGAGAGTACACTATGCCAAATAACAGTGTTTAAATGTTTTTTGAGATGATGGATATATTATAGAATCCACTTCATGGGTTTTCTCTCATCTTTAAATTCTTATATTATCTGTTTTCAGGGCAAATTAATATATTTATTTTCCCCATACGTAACTGAACAAGAATTATGAAAAAGGGAAATTCATCGACTATTTTGTCAGCTACGTATCGGATTTTTCATGAATTGTGAGATCGATTTGACAAAATTCATGAAAAAACTCGTATACTTCCCCTTGGAAAATGCAAATCTATGGACTATTGTCAGTGTTAAAAGTAAGGTTTTATTTTGTGAGTGAAAAAGTTTACGAAACGAGCGTAGCGAGTTGAGAAATTTCACGAACAAAATAAAACTTACTTTTAACACAAATATTATACAGTTTTTTGTACAGGTGCCCTGTTTTTATAATAAAATAGATAAATGAATATTCCCATAAAAACTCACGAAAGTTGTTTCATTTCGTTGAGAATTAATTCAAAGAAAGGAATGAATATTTTATTTCAATCAATAATTTAAATTTGATTTTGAGTACGTTGTGAATGTATGACAGATATTTTCAGAATTTTTACATTCACATGTTTTGTAAAAATAACAGTATTAATTCCAGTGAACCGGGACAATGACCTGTAATTATCATCATACGCAACATTTGCAACGCTCAAAGCTACTTTTCGTTATTATAAAAAAAATCAAGTGGGTATCTCGGTACTGCCATAATCCTTTATTCATTCATAAACATTCTGCATGGAATTGTTGTTGTTTCTCAATTGACAGTTGTAGCTATTCGTCTGGTGGCATACACAGATTGTGCTAATAAGTTACATCTATTCTTGCTAGGAACGATACAGAGCGAAGTGACCAGTTAGACAAAATCCTGATAATCCAATATATGTGATGCACGAAAAGCATCAGTGTGGTGATTCAAAAATGAAAAAAATCGGCCATATGGGTTTTCAAAACGTCAACCTCAGATGCCAAATCTAAGAGAACGAACTCAACTTCTCAACTGGTTATATATAAGTCAATTCACAAATGAATACCTCGTTACCTATTCGAGAGCATAAATGATGGCAAGGTATTGGCGTAGATTAGAGATAGAGAAGGACCTACATGGATACTTGTGGCTCACTCCTTTCGATGACAGGTTGAGGATACAAATTTTTTTATTATCCTCTTATCATTTTTATGTTTACTCGAATGTGTTCGTATAATTGAATTCCATTATTTATCATCAATTGTGTTTATATGATTTTTCTATCTTATAAGTGCCTTGCAACAGATTGAATTAAAGTAATAGTATGCTCACCAAAATTTAATGAAACTGGATTTTTTATATCAGCTCCCCATGCTTTACAAGCCATTGTAAATTACCGAAACAGTAAATTTCACCCACTTCAAACTGAAACACCACTATTCAAAGTGGCCGATCACATCCGAATTTAAAACAACGCACCTCTGAAAGTATTGGATCTACGAAAAGCCCAATACATCCACCTCTACATTATTTTTTCAATTTCATTTATATACATATATTAGATTTTTAAGAACATAAAAATAAAGTGAGTTATTACAATAGAAGTCCAAATCAATACCACTCATCATTTTTATATTTTACCCTGTCGCACTAGGAAAGTGCCTAGAGGGTTGAATATTATTGGTGTAACTATCCGGTTTGTTCACCTAACAAATAATTATGAATTGCATAATTCCTCAACTAATTCAAATTTTATGACTGCATTTCTCTCACTACAGGGGTGAAATCAAAGGTTACAAATCATTATGGAGGAACCTCCATTGTTACGTTAACATCAGTCAATGGGGAATTGTAGAGTGCTGTTTCGTTTCTAGAAAATGGTTTGTTTTACCAAGATTCATAATCAATGGATAAATAGCCTCATCAGTCCACGATTCTCATGATTCAAATTTTCATTTTCTTTCCTCTGTAGTCACCTCCACCTCGGAAATCTATCTTCATCGTGCAATGCACCCCAACCCCGTAATATCCCCCAGGCGACCTGCGCAACAACGATCAGACAGCAGGAACTGGCAGATCGAGGGGTAACGACTGGCAACACACGTAATTGGTAGACGAAGCGTGATGGGAGGGGCTAGCAAACGTCGGCGCGGTACCCTCCCGTCACTTATCACTCGAAAACGGCTATCTCGATGAAAGCATGAAAGCAATGCAGAATAGCAGAATGCAGCCTAGTCGAGGAATCTTTACGAGTAGCCAATGGTTTTCAGACGTGTTTGCGTGTTTATGGAATTGTTTTTCATTTATGTTGGTACTGTTTATTTTAGTCCAATATTCATCTAATAGATGCAGTAAAATAGTAGATACGATATTCATTATTCGAGAGGATGAATTTCAACGTCACTTGAAAGAAGTTCAACCTATATGAACTGGTGATCTGAGTTACTTTTTTTTTTTCAATTCCCTTTGCCACTGTCCCATGAGTGCTGCCAGAAGGCAGAGCCTTCAGCTGGCAAAGGATGACTATTGGTATTTGCACTGGCACTTCTCACGTCTTCGTTCACTGCCTCAATTATTCTCTTGTGGTGAAATATGGAAAGCAGACCACCAAAACAAATCGGAATCTTATTGACTATTTTGTTGAAAACTCATGTTAACATTCTCTATCAAATTTCATCCACTGTTTATCTCTGATGAAACAAATCCATCTTATCGAGCAAATCGTTGAAAATTTATCATTCTCTACAATTATATTATAATGTGATTACAGATTCTTACAGTAGCTATTGCTATTTCAACTTTAGGAAAACCCAGAAAAAACCCCAAAACCCACAGTGCTACTGGTATACTTTGTATATCACTAATCGTTGGTTTGCGTAGAGGTAGGGGGATTCATAAAATATATTAGATAAAACGCTAATCAGGTAATACGAACTTCTGAGAATGCCCTCTGGTGTCAAATCTGCTCCAAACGAATTTCAGAAGATGATAGAATTATTAATCCATTTTTTAGGCCATTCAAAGAAACACAGAGTTCTGAATATCTCTGATTATATGGATTATTTGGAGTCTGGAGATATACAACACCAAATTTAACCCTTTTTCTTAGGATATAGTCTGTCGTAAAAAAAGTTTCGATAAAATGATAATGATAGGTGTGCGGAAAACCTACAGTTCTACCGGGTCAGTTGGTATATTTGATCAACAGGCCTCATATACCAAGATTGGTATCGAAACAATTAAGAAATACCTATGGCATAAAACAAGGTATCGAACCCTAGCGAACCGGTAAAAAAGGGAGTGATTCCCATTTAAAAGGACGCCTAGCCCGTTTGCACACCAATTCTCCTGTGTGACTGATAATGATCAGTGAAAAGTCGTTGTTGACAAACTGAAGTGAGAAACGTCTGTATGAAAATGTAGACTCTTGTTTTCAAATAGGATCATTTCATCTATTCCTAATGAAGAAGTGGTGTCCCTATAAACATGTACAAAAGTAAACGTTCCCTGAATTTCAAAACCAAACCTTTCGTGATAGCACAGAGTCATTCATAATGTAATTTTACATTGATTGTTTTCCAATTTTCCCATGATTATGTAAACCTATTTGGTCAAAGTGGAGTTCGACAAAAACGCACAATTCACATTAACTTTTCCCAGTAATGCATTACTGAAATTCAGAGATATTTTCATTTTTATTCAGTTCAGCCTTTCGTCAAACCCAAACTATTTTTATGTTTGGATTTCCCATGTCAGTCATACTTCTCATTGTCTGAAACAATATATTTAGGCTTTCACATAACAGATAGCAATAGGTGATGGACCTATTGCTAGTACCGGAGATTCCTATTCAGGTTTTGGAAAGGTTTCAACAATACATTGATACAGGTATATAATTAATAATTATTTTCTAGAAGATGATATGTTCATTCGAACCGATGTATCGGAACCACTTTGGAGCTAAAATCAGGACTTTTGCGTGACTTGACGCCAAGATCTAATAAGTCTCCTTATTCATCAGGTGTCAACCGAATGAGGTGCAAACTGAGGGTGTGTTGAGAGATACCTATTCTCAAAAACTTCAACAGACAGTTTGAGTCTTTGTTTCTCCCTCAGTTTCACAACCAACTTGGAGAAATATTGTGCAATTTTCGAGGGCAGTCGGCGACCTAAAAAAAAATTTTATTTTATTCTGAGTGAGATATTTCCTTGGGAGTTCAATTAAAAATGCTTCTACCGTTACTGCAGACCACAACAATTATTCATGGTTGCTAGAAGCAAATAGTTGCGTACTCGATGCTCCACCAGGGCCGGACTTGTGAAATATTGGAATGACGCATTTATTCTCCATACTGATAAAAAGCATCCCTCAAAAGTTTCATTGCTCATAATTCCTATAACACGTGTTTTGACAGGAATGAGAAAAGTCAAAAAAGTTGCCATTTTCGTTAATGAAAATTAAACTCAATGAAATATTTCAGGAATTGTATTGACATTTTTCTAGTATATCTACCACTCAAATGAAGTTATTGTCGTGTATTGAATCAGAGAAAAAACTGGAATATGTTCGACATCTGTCTGGTCAATTTCATAATAATCTGTTTTCCATCTCCACTTTTTATGAAACGAACCTTCAAATTGAATGAATAATTTTTCTCGTGTAACTGTTTGAAATTGAAAGGAATATATATAGATATTTCAGATGAATGACTTCACACCAAGTTCGACTATAGTAGGGATGTAAAAGCGTCTTAAGATGATTCGAAGCCGAAAAGTATTGTTGTGAACATACTTCTCCTGGAAATATATAAATGGAGATGATACTTCTGGACACATATAAATGGAGATCATACTCCTGGACATATATAAATGGAGATCATACATAGAATAGTCAGTAAGTGCTTGACGGAGGTGTACAAAAGTATGTCCGAATATTTGCAGTAGATTGATTGTCATAGTCATGAAACAGGCCGATACCAGCCTGATATTGATTGAAAATCCCGAGCGCCACCAAAAAAATGGCACACTTTGTGGGCGTAATTTTTGGTTTTCCTTCCTCCAGATCAATAAAAAAAGAGCATGAAACTTTAATGAAAGGAGTTTTGTATTATTTTTGATTTGGAGAAGAGATAGCCAAGAAGCAACTCGTCAAAACTTTCTTCTCCCAATGTTCTGTCATGTAAACTCAGTCTGATATTCACACATTGTCAACTTCTGTAATTGATTCTGAACAAACAGACAAGTTCTTATGTATTTTGTTAACGAGTATTGTAACCTCGCGTGTAACCTACGCCTGTTTCCTTCGCTTGAGACGTTTGAACTACTGTATCAATGCGAAAAAAAAAAATGCGTTAATCTACCACTGCAACTAATATGATTTGCTTTGCCCTAGTTGATGGTATTGTTTGCGGAAATTTATGCATTTTTACAATTTAGACATTTTTCTTATCGCTGTATAGAGACTATTGTTTCTCGACCACAATTCTTTGACATCTTTGAAAACAAACCGTAACACTCATCTATTTCATAGTACGGTTATCCGGAACACCTCAGAGTTATCCTAAAAGCAACGTTATACTATGATAAACATTTCATATATATTATAAAACCGATATTACTGGCTGGTCACACGGATAAGTTAACACTTCAAATTCGAAAGAACTGATGCCACTTTCGAAAAATCTCGGAATGTATTGATTCGTGAAACAAACTGCTGTTCGAAAATAAGCCAAAGTAAGTAAATTTTCCTTCGTTGTTTTTTGGGCTGTTAACCTACCACAATCTGAAAGAAAAAATCGATATTGAAATCCATACAGAGGAAGGAGGACAAATTTCTCATCTATCCTGAAAAGTTGCTTAAAACAGTTCCTTCTGAAATCACGTCCTATTATGGTCGGTTCATACACCACACTTTTACTTCATCTTTTACTTTTACTTTCACCCCAAGAATGGAATTCTTGGGGTGAACATACCAGTGTTAAAGTAAACAGGACGCATGCGCAGTGATCAAAAACAAACGAAGAAGAAGTAATCATGGGTTACGTCATTGTTTCGAATTGCAATTTGCTATTTTGTTTATATCTGAATTCACAGAACACCTATTCTACATATCATTTCTGTAAAATTTTCAGAAGAAGAACAGGGCTACGTTTCCTTATAATGTTTGTGGCACTGCTTGCTGTGGTGACTCCACATGCACGCATGCACAGTCCCTTAAATTATCTCATTCTAAAGTAGAAGTTCTCATCCTTAAACTAAATGTAAAAAGTAAAAGTGCCGTGTATGAACGCCTTGATTGATTTACATTGTGACAACTTTCTTAAAGTAAAAGTAAAAGTAAAAGATAAAGTAAAAGTAAAAGTTTAGTGTATGAACCGACCATTAGTCAGTAACGTCTAATATAAAGTGAATTTGCCTATCACAAAAATACAAGAACTATATATAGGAGAAATAGAATTTTCATATTCGACAAATCCAATGCCAGTCAGCGGTTTCAACCAGCCATAGGTCTCCTCGGTAACAAGACTAGCTGAGTGTCACTGAGGTGACCTATGGCAGGTCGAAACAGCTGGCTGGTATTTGAATTGTGAGTGCCATCATTTCGAACATAAAAACGATTTCTGTGAAGGGTTGCAGCTTTCTCTGCAAGTAGCCGAAGACGGTTATAGGCGTCGTACGATGTGCCCGCTGTGAGAGGTCTTCTCTACTTGGTGTAGAGGGAGTTCGTCTTTAGCGGCACTGTATACGTGAAAGTCTTTTTTGAAGCTCGTCTACTTCTTCTATCAAGAAAGAACACTGGTTTACCACATGTCTCATAACACTCCAAAGTACCTGAGTAGCCTCCTGTGGTATCTTCAGTAAAACGCTCTGAATGTCCCGATACCCCAATCGCTGCTTTAGCTGATCGATTATGGCTTTATAAGAGTGAGAATTTGGATTGCTTACTTAGTCTTACTGTAGGTATTCTTTACACCACCATTTCTCAGGTACACTCATTTCCAAGGGCAGTGCAAATTCATCTCTTTTAGAACTGCTCAGCCCACTCAATGCTACCAGCATGAAATAATAGGTCGGCTCTGACTTCTAATTCATTATAGAATGTTATGAGTTCTCGATTTTTATCAATCATCTTGTTGAAACCGAAGTAGAGGGACAACAACAGGTCCAGACTGTTACGACTTCAGCTTAAAATCAAATGTACTATGTTTGGGCTTCTTTCTTCCAGCTGATGATTTTAAGGTAAATCGCATTCAGATACCAGACAAAATATATTTATTTGTGATATTTTTTTTTATTTTACTCGAACAGAAGTTGTAATTTCTATTTTTTGATTCGGAGAAGAGGATAGCCAAAAAAAATCATTATAGTATATTTTCACCCTAATTTAAACATATGAATAAATCAAAGTTCCAATTCAAATTTCTAATGATATAACCATAACTTCGATCAAAACCGGTCTCGGAAACAAGCTCTGTTAGGCGCCACTATCTGTATTTCAAACATGAAAGTCGCAACATAATCAAATAATACAAAATTAAACGCGTTTGCGTTTTCTTATCCTGTCAATCTGAAGTCGACACCTTCGAAACCACAATAGCAATAATTTTTATCAACGCCACAAAAAGAATAGCCGATATCTGATACACCTTTCACTTAAAATTACAAGTTGCATGTGCAAGCCGTGGCCAGAACAAATAATAATAATAGTAATGAGATGATTACGTGCGATAGGATTGATAGGCAGTGTTGGTGGGAAATGCAGCGATCTATATACCTATACATTATTTGGTCGATCGGCCTTCTCCTGGCCTTTTAGCCAGCTCGATGATGCGGCAAGTATATCCGACCGAAAGAAAAAAGACAACAGTTTTTAATTCTTGTAGTTTTTTTACGGCCTGCATGCTGTTTTCCAACCGTGCAATTCGACAGTCATTGTAACGACTACGCGGTTCACAGTCACTAAATCAGGAGTTCCCAAACAAAAGGCTACTCTCGGTATCATCAAAATCATCCTACCCTTATTTTAGTTTATTCTTCGATTGACTGGAAATAATTGAACGTCTACTATAATGTAACCTGTTCGCTCCTCAACTCAAAATGGCACGAGGTGATGCTGGAATGAAGAAGACTTTGTGGTGTATTTCAAAAGGTATGCTTTGATCGCTCTGAAAATATAACACACAAATTGCATCAAGTTTTATGGATTACTCAAAAAAATTGTTCAATTCTGGTGGAGGGTTCTTTTCCATCAAGCTAACTCTGCAATGTGCCTCAACTCAGAATATCTACCATCAGTAGGGACATTAAATTCAAAACAATTAATTTTTATTCCAATATACATGATTTTCACTAAAAACTTCATTTTGCAGTTACGGAGATTGAAAACGAACATTCCGTTTTTGTTATTCTCCGCATCTTTCATGACTCACAACGATCTGTCAGAAATCTGTCCGTCATCACATACAAAATATTTATTGTAGTTCTTCGAACGCTATCAGATCACTTTTCCAATCAAATATAATCATTCGAAGAGGACTGATGAAAAAGTTTCGAGCTAATCGATTTGAGATTGCTCAAAATGTATCAAACCAAAATGCTATTGAAAGAATGAAAGAAGTCTACGGAAGGTATGTGACTACTGCATTTGGTGAAATGATCGATATGCGGAGATATAACATTCTAGCCCGGGAGCTGCCGTCAAATTTTACCGGAGCATTTGAAAACGGTTCATTTTTTTTATATAGACATTAGGTTCAGCGAATATTACAAAAACCACTGTCAGCTGGTCTAACTGCGTGGAGTGCAAGCGTGGGAGGTTGCGAAAGTCGTTGAAAAAATTAACTTCTCGTATCATTTGAAAAGAGCTATACATTTGTGAAATCTTTGAATACAACATATACATTTGAAAAAAATATATCAACTGCATGTGATCAGTGGATAACATCGTCAGCTGACCGTATCAAGATGTATAAAGAAGATCGGATCATTTGAGTATGGCTCAAAATTTAATACGTGTTAGTTTTATATCTGAAAATTGTTCGAATTCATGACAGCTGGCGATACAATCGGAATAAACGTGTTAGCTGAGCTTTCAGAGTGTACTGTAGCATTTAGTCGCGCGGCGCGATGATGATACGGCTAACATATTTTGCCACATCTTATTGACAGCTGACAATCATTTCTTTTATTTCATAATATAAATGTTAGGAAGAAAATGATTTCAGGTACTACTTGAAGAATAAATTTCAGAAGTTCATCAAAAAAGTATATTCAATAATTCAAAACTAATTCCATTGAACTATATGGCGTAGCTTTTAGTATGAAACAATTAATCAGAGTCATCGTCAGAGTCAGAGCAACTGTCAGAATGATCATTAATGTCAGGTTCTGATTCCTCTTCAACTTCTTCAGCATTATTTTGTTGCATATGTTCCAAAATATCTGTAAGTATGATGATCATAGGAGTTGATTAAATTGATTTCAATGAAAAAAATATAAGAATAGAATACCTGTAATTTCTTCGCCATCGTTGGTGATGCTATCTAGTTTTGGTAACTGTTCGCCTTCGAACCACTTGAAAATATATTTCCCATCTCGTTCGTTCCATCCGAAATCTGTTGGTTTCGACATAGTTGGCGTACGAAGATAGGCATGACTCCACCATTGCGATATATACGAAGTTCGCAAAAAGTGCTGTCGTAGTTCCGACTTGCAAGGAGGTAACATAGAACCTTCCAAATTCTGATTGATTTTCAGAATATCTTCTTTGTCACTGACTTTATAGGCCTTCAGGAAAGTTTCAACTCTTACCGAATTAATATTATTGATTTGGTTGAAACCATAAACTCGGCAGACAAATTCCTCCAAAATTGAAACTTTTTTCAAGCACGCTTTCAAGAGATTCGCTCGAAATCTTGATCAGCGATTCAACATATTTTGGGAATTTACGTAGAATTACTAGTGGTTTCTTCTTTCCTTTTCTGTGAAACGCTGGGTTGTAGTCGCATCCTGTGAGTGCGTGGAAAGCTGGTAGTGCCAAACATAATCGTTCACCCAGCTTATTATACATCTTGTTGACATCTACATATCTGCGATAATTACCGGAACCAGCCAGGATTCTTATCTCTAAATTATTTTGCAGCACTGGCATGTTTCCTAATAATATTATTAAAACATCAGTGTCTGAACATCTTATTACGTCACGAGCATCTGATTGTAATTGGGATACATGAAAAACAATTTTCGTATCTGCTTCTTCGTGTGAAGGACACGACAAATTATCGTCAATTGTTTTCACAACTTCAAAGTTGACTACTTCAAACTTTCAAGTAATATCAGATTCCAGGTAGCAAAAATTGAAAAATGGAAGTATGAGGAAGAGTGTTTTGCACACTTATATTGAATAAAATAAATAATTAATTGTTAGCTGACAATAAGATGTGGCAAAATACGTTAGCCGTATCATCATCGCGCCGCGCGCCTAAATGCTACAGTACACTTTGAAAGCTCAGCTAACACGTTTATCCACATTGTATCGCCAGCTGACATGAATTTGAACAATTTTCAGATATAAAACTAACACGTATCAAATTTTGTGCCATACTCAAATGATCCGATCTTCTGCATTTTTTATACATCTTGATACGGTCAGCTGACGACGTTATCCACTTATCACATGCAGCTGACAAATTTTTTTTTAATGTATATGTTGTAATCAAAGATTTCACAAATGTATAGCTCTTTTCAAATGATACGAGAAGTTAATTTTTTCAACGACTTTCGCAACCACCCACGCCTGCACTCCACGTAGTCGTGCCAGCTGACACCTACTGTAATCATTTGATTTGAGAAAAAAACCTTCTAAAATCAAAATTATTCATACTCAAATCACCCATGAAAATTTGACGGTACCTCCCGGACTATTCTACTTGTTGAAATTAGCCAATTCAGGATATGGTAAATTAAATCGTAGGTAAATAGTTCATATGTAACTGTGATATATTATCTTCCGTTTGTTCCTTGACATAAACCATCGGTGTTATCTAGGACCAAACTTTACATACCAGAAATTACAGATACATCTCAAGAAATACCTTGTTTGATGCCACTGGTTTCATCGTACATCTCAGCATGTAAGACGCACCAAAATCATTACGGCTAGCAGTAGGAACTTGATTATTGTTGTCGATGTTCCATTGTCAAACACCTTGTTCTCACATCGGTCAAGGCATGCTGAGCGATACGGCTCCCTCTTCTATCCGAAAAAATCTAATTAAATTCTTTATGTGAAATGTAGGTTTCGGTACCAGGACTGTTTGGTGGTGTTGTTCACGCTGTCGGAGGTATACATGGACGTGTTAAAATCATTAGTGGTGATAGAAGTAATTAAGTAGAGATTCGGATATTCAAAGCGGAGATTCATTCATAGCATGACGTATTCGATCCCCAGTGAACTGAAGTAACACCGACGGTTGGGTTTTCGGTGGAATATTATTTATATTACATATAGGTATATGATGTATATGATAACAATGCATGACGTGACTGTTGAGTATGGTTAGAGTGCCATCTGTATTAAAAAAAATGCATCGTTCAACATGTTCTACGAGAAGCCATCCTTTTTTCATTTGCGGATTGGGATGAGATTGGCATCAGAACATTAAAATAACACCGAACAAACCTATATTTTCTTCCATAAATTGTAAATATAATCGATGATTAATAACTGTTTTCATTATTTGTATTCAATCAGTATATTTTTTCGGTGGATGAAATTGTCGTTGAGGAAATGAAAGCTCTGTTAAAATCCATACCGCCTAATCAAACACTGATACTCCACTCTATTTGCCGTGCATTAGCGAAAAACCTGCGTATCAGTTTTTAATTAAAAGAAAACTCTTGGAACATGTTCGGATCGTTCCGAAAAAAAATCCCCTCCGTAATAATATTTGCTCTTAGTACGGGGTAACAACTCTCAACAAAGGGGTGTGTTTTTACAGGCTCCTGTGCGTTTTAACTTCATTCCTCTAGGCGGTAAAATGGAAGCGATACGGTATTGATCCTTGATTTCCGAAATGTTTTTATAGCCGGCTTGTAGTGTGTTGAATAAACAAGGATATAGTCCGACAAACGGCCGGTAGACTTTGGAGAGAAGCGTTAAATTTCATATTTTTCACTCCGAGATGCCGCTGAAACGATCAGTCCAATTTTTATATATCAACATATAAACATTCATTGTATTTTATGAATGTGCATTCGAAATTACACAGATCTCCAGTGAAATGATCTCAGGATATGTTGGATTTTGATATTATTTTATCGCAATTGTTGCACCTTTTATAATGAATTTCACGGACTATGATCCCAGATTGAAAATTCAATGGAATCCCGACAACTATTTTTTTTAAAGAGCTCCATGTGAGCAATGATAAAGTAATTCTTGATTCTATCCGAGAACAAAAAATATGGTAGTATCTAACAATTTTTTTTCCAGCCGATGCAGAATATAACCTAAAATGTTCCTAAAACCTAAAAACCTGTCTTTTTGCATTTGAAAATGGGGTAGAAGCTCTCCCAACCTGCTCATAGCCTGTCTTCCAGAGTTAAATTCATTTTTTCAGTTTTCTCTACTCATCTGACATGAGTATCCATTCATCATGAAAACTTTTTTTATAACAAAAAGCCTCACTATTCAGGAGTTATAAAGGCAATATTTTATCATAATCGAACAAAAAATCAGTGAAAAATAATAATATATTTAAATCAGGTCTGGGGAAATGGGGCGAGATGTACATGACTAAACGAGTCGGTACTACTACGCGGGCGAAGTCGTAGGAAACAACTAGCTTGTTATAATTTTGCAGAACATTCATCAAATCATCACTTACCTGCTCAATTGTTTCGATATCATCAATATCGAAACTTCAGAAAAAATAGTTCGGGAAAGTTTTCACCAAAGCTTCACAATAACAAAAAGTTCGAAAATAACATTATTTCCCTGACCCTGAGATTGAAAACATTGCTTAACTTCCAGTTCACGACTTTCATATTGGCAATCATCTTCAAAATGGATGATTTATCAATTGGATTTGCTCGAGAAACATTTTGGTTTCAAAATCGCATGAAGCAGATGCCCAATAACTGAAATACATCCTCATTCATTCGATATGCCCTTTTTCCGTAAAACAAACTTTTTATTTGTTCCGGTTCACTCTCACTTGTCGGTGCGTAACAAAAGCTTGGAAAAACAAAGAAAGAGTGTGTTATATGATCAGTAATTTCAGAAGCATGACTTGTGGTGAAGAATGTAAAATCTTTGGAGAACCGCTGTGAAACAGTCGACGATCAACCCGTTACAGGTGGGCGGCTATGTGTGAAATGCTCATGTTTTGTGGTTTCATGTCGAAGCAAGACCTTTATATCAGTCCTCGATAGTTTTTTATCAGATCTTCAATGCTGAGTTCTTGAAAAAGTAAATCTTCAGTTGACTGATGAATCACAAATTAATGTTTCTATGGCATCAAACTGCAGAAAAACACGTTGGATATCCGATTATTTGAAAAATCCACCGAGATTCCAACATATATTGTGATTTATCGAAGGGTACGAAATGAAAATACCAGGAAGCCTGCTCTAAGCCTAATTCTCCCAGCCTCAGCTTTCCATTGGATAAGAAGACCAAACTAAGAATCTTTTGCTCAACTGCTGAAGAATCTAAGACGTCTAGAAACCCTGGTGTGTTCACTAATACCTGTGAAAGTTTGGGATAGAAAGGGGCAAAATCTGTATTGCTTAATGTTTCGTGGATAATTGAGCTTTTGGAGGTTTCCGTACGACACTTACAGATGTCGCTCACACGCTCTTACAGTCTAGCCTGAAGCCTGCACTAAGTGAAGATGTGCAGTCGAATTTTCCATTTTTGGATTTAGTTAGCTAGTGAGCAGAGATCGTAACATGAAGGATAATGGGTGGCTAATCAAATACCAGTAGAAAACCAATAGAACCGTTTCATATACTGGAAAGCAACGGAATCAATAAATAAACTCGATAAAAACATCGTTCAAATCAAGATGCATATATTCCTGGTGCGATCTCCGATTCGATATTGTTTCGTCAAAAACTCTAGACACGATCGATCATATCCACGGAATTCACTGCGATTTCCAGTAGATGGTGCAAGAATCGAATTCTGTCATCGTTTGACATTTGCATTTCAATTTATTCGAATTGTACTCGAAGTTTTCCATAATTTCACTCTCTTTTTCAACCAGACATTTTTTTCGTTTCCAGTTTAATTCTCTATTGTAGTTCTCTTAGTTATTTGTCGTTTATCCACCGTTGATTTTAATTATAAGTCTTTTTCCGTTAGTTTACTAATCAATTTGTGTTGTTCATATTAGTCGTTGATCGTTTTCCATTCGTTTACTATTTAATTCAAGTGTTGTTTTGAATAATGTTTCATAATGGATATCAAAGGCTCGTGTATTATTCGTGGACAAAATAGTCAATCATCTATTCATCTATATCGAGTTCCGATGGTTAGTAGAAAACATTCAATACGTGTACTCAGGTTCAAGTGGTCAATAGAACCCGAGATTATTCTGAAGCTGAGAAATGCAAAGTTCATGTTGCTCAGTGTTCACTTCGGTAGAAGTTATATTTGTGTTATTTGCTGATTGTTCAGAATTTACCAGTTTAACAAATTTATTCCAAGTTTCAGCATTAGTGACAATGGTTATAACGCGCCCAGTAAAAGGATGCAATAACGAAAATGTGAAATTATGGAATGAAAGTCATTTCGGGACAGTGTTTTTAAATACCGTCTTCTTGTGAAGCGCCATAATAGCCTGCACTACAGCTCTCTTCACAATGAAATGAAATTACTCGGGTTGATCTGGACCAATTCATTTAAAATCCAACACTATAATTCTATATTCACGCACGATTTTTTCTATCTCTGATGTCCAACTCCACTACCTCTATGAATTTTGATATCAATTTTCAATATCAAATATCAAAAATATGAAGCGAATGCATCTTTCTGTATTTACTTCTAATCAGAAATAGACAAATATCAATGATATTGCGAATTATTGTGTAGGAACTCGTGCAATTTTTTACAGAACTCGTATATCTTCATCCTTTATTATTACGTAGTATTGAAAAAAGAAAGTAATACACTGACTCGGAATGAGTTCTTCCGAAAGAATTCGCTAATAGAAAATTCGTCAGAATTAATAATGTCATGAACGTCTAGAGTTGTCGATTAGCGCCATCTGTAAACAAACTTCAGGAATGTGAACTTCACTGGATGTCATTATCAAGTGAGCCGTGGGTCTAGTGTTTTTGACGAAAATCTCAACATTGTACTGGTATATAAGTCATTTCACCAGGAATATATGCATCTTGGTTCAAATCAAAATTTCAAAGTGACATGACAATGTGACAATTGATTTGACACTTGTCATCAAGAAAAATGGGATCATAACTCCAGGAGCGTCGATTGTTTTTCTCGCCACGAAAATCTGGACAAAATCTAATCAATGGAATCACTTGGGTTTCTAGAAATCACAAAAGAATAGCTAATCAACGAATAGCTGATACATTTCAGTAATGAGAAGAAAAAACTTCCAACGCCATTAGAGTCGGCACCATTTCGAAATGAGTTTGGCAGGTTTCTCCATATATCATACCTATGAAGGAAAAAGTATATTCAATGAAATCATTATTCCTGCAGAGGCGGTTGTTGTAGGTATAGCGAAACACGTGACACTATTTAGTTATTTAAACTAAGTAAGATTCGTCCATGTTTTGTTCGGAAAAAGAATGGAGACAAAGCCAGTGTTGAGTATTCCTCTATTACATTTTGTTTTCAGTTTTTCTCTGCAATGAGGAAATATATTTGTCGATTGAGTGGTAAGGTGAAATGGCTAATAGACAGTATCCACAGTATGCATATTGAATGATAATGTCATATGTAGTTCAAATTTCAAATCCCGGAGCAAAACCTTCCATCTCATGAATATGGCGATATGAGGCATTCAATTATCATTCGGAGCATTCACTTCCCCACAGTTAGTATGTCAGAGTGTGTTTTCTTTCAAACAAATCGCGAATTCTGTATGCATTCGACAGTCATCTGTTTTCTTAAGCCGGCGGCTCTAGATAAAGCTCCGGTTTTGTTTACACGCTGGAATTGAAACAGAGAGGATGCGTGCACGCTCTTTATGTTCAAGAGGGGATAGTAAGTGAGGGATCCCGAAAGATTTAGAATAGCGGTTGTGGAAGCTCCTCAACGAAATGAATTTTGGCCAATTTGAATTTTCATCTAGATTAGTAATGCGCAATTTAGATATCAAATTCAGTTAAAAGGTATCAGATCTGTTATTAATAATATCCTCAGTTTTTGAAAATTTCAGCTAATGTATTCATCTGGCATTAGTCTATTCAGCGATTTTATCTGTCAGAACTTGTACACACCAATAACTTGAAAAACAAATTTCTTCATGGAAAGGCTCGGGTATTGATCGAAAGAGAACTTATGTTGAAATTATTCCAGAGCAGAGAAAGGTTCAACAAACACAAAAAACCGTAAAACTCAGTCCAGAGATTTGTGCCACTCTACAGCATTTCATTAGTTCGGGATCGAGATCAAAGTTTCAAGCTTATACGCTATTCACCAAATTTTTTTCAAAATGAGTCGACGGCCTTCAAACCCGAACAAAAGTAGCGATAATGAAAACCTCGGCCGTGAAAGCCTTAACCATACTTGCTACAATTATATATATTAAAAGTTCTCTTCGTCAATACATGTAGGAGGCTGATCAATCACATTCACCATAAGAAAGAATACTCACTACAGTATCGCAAGTCCGCTCTATAGCATTTCATGAGTTCGGGATCGAGATCAAAGTCTCAAGCTTATACGCTATTCACCCATTTTTTTCAAAATGAGTCGAATTTTTGTCCGAAGGAAAAAAACTAAATTTAATCAATGTTATTCTCATGTTCAACTTAATGATGAAGAACAAACTTGAATAGTGAAGAGTGCACGACAAAAGCATACTCACTACTGTATCGCAACTTTTGTTCAGGTTTGAAGGCTTTCGTTTTTTGGAAGACTCCGATGACTGTCAACTCAAGATGTATGAGCCTCTGAAAAAGCAAGCCACCACGCCAGCGAAACGTCAGGAAGAAATTCCAGAAAACGACGGCCTTCAAACCCGAACAAAAGTAGCGATAATGAAAACCTCGGCCGTGAAAGCCTTAACCATTTGTCATACTTGCTACAATTATATATAATAAAAGTTCTCTTTGTCAATTCATGTAGGAGGCTGATCAATCCTATTCACCATAAGAACGGGCATCACATACACTTCAAATAATTTGAAAATGAGAAGTTGTGTTAAATCCCCCTCCTGACAATTTTTCATCGCCCCCAACAATATTTTGAAACCCACCCTCCGGGAATATTCATTATACGATACAATACTATTGAAGATGGCAATGAAAATAAATACTTAACAAAAAACAAACAGAGCAGAAGGCATATGACTTATTCCATGACATGTATACAGTTTTGAAGTAACTTTGTTGGTCATCACCCGAAGACGATTGGGGATACCAGCGATAGAAACGTTGTGAGTACACTCAACTTGAAACTTGGTTTCAACATTGATTCATATTTCTTCATAATACAATTTTATTTTCAATTCTACTATTGAATATTCGATGTTTTTTCAATGTTTCGTCACAATATTATTTTTTTGATCAGCTGAACTTTTAATGTTTATTTTCGACCAGAATCCATTTCAGAGCCAATTGCACCGCTACAACTCAACATAGATTCAACTAAGCATGACTCAATCGTTAAGGAACAAGAAAGCTGATTGGCAAATCCATAGCAACAAAGCCTGGCTCAGATAAAGCACAACTTAAGAAAAGCGGTGCAACTGGCCCTCAATCTTTTTGGATTTGAGTGCCCTATTCTAATTAAGTCAATTCCATCAATAGTAATTTATTTTTTTATTTCAATTCTTATATCTCATGAGTTTTTTGTAACAGGTTTCAATATATTTGATTATGTAGACTTGTAGACAATGACAGCTCGAACTAATACTACTCATCCAGTATACTACTTTTTTTTCGGGCTTGAAGGCGGTCGTTCTTTGGAATTTCTTCCTAACGTTTTGCTAGCGCGAGTGGCCAGCTTCTTCAGAGGCTTACTCATTTCCGATGACTAAACGTTTCGATTTCTTGAGGCGTATTTATATTGATGCAGGTAGTCTGCTATACTAATAACCTCGGACGCGAAAGCCTTAACCATTTTGTCACTACTCATCCAGATGGTTGTTGAGGAAACGTAGTATAGAAACAACGTCAAAGTTGATGGCAATTTCCACTCTGTGTTCATACTGTTCATCATTTTGAATAAGAGGACAGAAGCGCTGATCAAGCTGATATCATAGTTTACCAATATTTTTACCATAGATTCAGACAGTAACTTAGTTTGATGCTATTTATATTGGAGATGAATTTCAAATGAAGGAAAATTTAACGAAACTTGATAATCTTAGTTTGGACATGATTCCACTTTCTCAAATATATTCGCTGTATGGAACTAATGATCTATTAACTAGGGGCAAAATATTATTTAGGGCTCATTTGATGAATCTTCAGACTTGAAGACTTCAAATGAGAATCAATATCATCCAAAAAACAGCATTCACATTCCGGTACAGAACTATAATTTTTGTTCATTATATCATTCGGTTCCGAGCTTTTATTTTTCGGAATATCACGCAACGTCAAACCTGCAGGTCGCCCGCAAGTCCCCTCGGGCTTCCGAGACCTATGACCCTCGTCTTTAGCATTGTTTCCCGTTTGAGTGTCAGAGTGTTGGATATGCTGTCTGGTGGACGACGGCTCCTCGGGGCTCGGCTCACTGCCCACTACGATGTCCGTTACGTCGACGGCACGCCAGAAACAAAACACAGCTAGGCTCGACGCTACGAGAACCAAGACGTGCTAGATGTCTCTGATGTGCGGTAGGGACAAGCGGGAAAGAAATGCTTCCCGTGCTTCACAATGTCTGTATGCGGCTTTAGAATCTCTAGTTATTCGAAGAATCAAGAAACTGACTTCCATCGTTAATTAATTCGGTTAGCACGAGTAACGATAAATAGTTTGGTTTCGATACAGTTGGAGACTTTCAGCTTGACAAGTTGAATATTCGAGAAGGAAATGATCCCCAACGCGGTCACTGTCCAAGAAAATAAAGAGTAATATCATGACTGGAGATTGATAACTAACTTCTCATAATGGTTTAGTTCGATAGATTTTCTCTCCCAAGTAATATTACTATATTGTACCTACCGTCCTCTTTTACGACTATCCGTATTCCTTCTTGCAGAAGTAGCTTCACCCCTTCGCATCAGCGTGATATATCCGTAGAAGGCACCGTATTTCAACAGAATTCCGTTATCGAACAGTAATGCATCATCTCCTTTCGAATACTCATATCTTCTTATTGCCATTATTTCTTTCTACGGTTTCGCACTTTCCTTCAGAATAATATTTCCAGGAAGGTGCCATAAAGAAGGTAGAAAACTAGCAGTAAACTATTATGAATACATGCCAACCCCCAGAAAATTGAAACTTGTGTGAGACCAGGATTACCTTATAACGTATGGTTCCTAGCATGGGCGACGATGAGGCAAGATGAACGTCGCTCGACTTTCAGATATGTGACGCAAATCGAACTCTCTTCAGTACAAAATATAGTTCTTCCTCTCACTTCTTGACCTAGAATTGAAAAATAAGTGCATGGTTAAAAAAATTACTCAATGGTATCAGTACGACCTAGGATGAGGTGGCGGTGTACTTGATAATTGTGAGTGGACTTCTTTTTTTTTGTTCTTCGACTTGTACGAGCTAGTCTGTCTACTTGTAAATCAGGAACCAGTAGGTAACTACATGTTATATCGTCTGTGAGAGATATAATACCATAGTCATAACATTTAGTCTACCTTCAAATGAAGAAGCAACTTCGAAGCAAATACTGATATGGCAATTCTCAAATGATACGAATGAATCTGAAACATTCATCAGGAGACGATCTTCAGATCAGTTTCGCCTTCACTGGATGGAGCTCATCAGACCAAATGTGCAAAAAAGAATTAGGTCTACCAGCTCACACCAAGAAGGTTCATAGTAGTTTCAAATAACTGTAAAAATGGGTTTATCAGTAAAAGCAACTTTTGTCAAATTAAAAATGTAGTCATGAGGTTCAACTCATTCACCTACAAAGCTATTCAACCTTTACGCATAAACTTCTTGAATATCTACAAATCACCATCTCTGTAGTACCTAGTCTGAATTAACTATATTCAACGCTATTCAACAGAATCAATTCATTTGTAATCGAAACCATAACCTAGGCAACTTATTCGAATCGAATTATGATGCAACCTATTATTATGTGTATGTGTATTTGTCCTTATTTTCTGCATTTCTTCAGGAATGATCTATTCAACGGAGTCTTTTGCCCCATTGGAAAAAGTCGATAGTTTCTTATAGCAATAACACCAATCAACTAATTTCCATATAAGTAAAACCATGCCCTATATAAGCAAAATGCCTTAGCAGGAGTCTTTGGAAATTGATTATTATTCAAAATTTTTCAATCTATACTTACTTTCGGCACTGATGATGACTGTTCTAGTCGAGAGCGCTGTGCTTCGATTTGATAAAAGAATATATATTTCTGCACAAAATGCAAAAATCTTCTTCCTCTGAGTACACTGACGCGTGCAAACAGCTTGAAAATTTCCATTTGTAGGAATATCATTCAACTTCTCTATGTATAACTATTTCCGCTGTGAGGATGGGCTCTTTTTCGGTTGCAGTTGGTTCTGTGGACAAGTTCATCTACTCGCCATACAAAATGAGAAAATTGACATTTTCTTCAAGTTGAAAATCTATGGTGATCATTCACGAAGCTAGTCTGAGGAAATATTTCTAAAGCCTTACTGAGTTAACAACCGTACACGAACCGAATTCATTTATTTGGACTCTGATTGCCCCCACGGAAATGTTTTTGACGTTAATATATGAAATATGACATAGTGAGAAACGTTTTTGGCTCGAGGCCATGGTTTCTTGAGCGCAAGAGGTCGCTTTGAAAGATGTGTTTCTGCTTATTGGACAATCGATTCTGATTTATTCTTCGAATATTTTTCATTTCCAGTTGTGAGTCTTCTAACAAGTTATAAATGAGGAGAGTTTGTTCTACAGGAAAATATTTTAACAAGATTCAAGTTTAGATTTATGTTGTTCGATTCGTTGCGATGATGACTATGGTGGTCCGCTCAAGTAGGTCAACTGCGTTGTGACGTCTGGGGTTTGATTTACGACATCGTAATGAAATCGGAATAACAACCATGAACAGTTTCATCAAAATATCAAGTTCTGAGTACTCCTATTTTCTAGTGAGGTGTGGTTTGTTCACAAAGAAAAAATATCCTCATAACATGAGTTTCTCGACAGGAGCTGGCGAAACCCAATACTTTTGATTTCTATATGGGGAAAATGAAGAATTAAAACGGGAAAAAATCATTGACAAACATTAAGAAGCTACTTCAATGATGAATCATATTGATCATTGTCACTATCACCTTCTACAAGATATCTAGATTATGTGGGGTACAAAAAATTCAGTCACAAAATGGTTGTGAGCCACTAACATGTATATCGACGGATGAACTGACTGAAAAGATCAAGGAGAAATCACGAGAATGTGATACTTCAGTGGTGCCATGGCCAAGCTGTGAGAGCTATCGCTTTCAGCCAAACGACTAAGGTTCGAATTCTGAAACCTCCTGACTTTTTCAGAAATCGGTAGTTGAAGTCCTGTAACGGAGCCAAAGTCGTTTATGAATCATGAACTGTGAGTCCCGGGTATCCCTTGCCCGCACAATTTTAATGAGCTGCCGAGAAGCTTCCTAGAAATCTGGGATATTCCTTGAAAATGAATTCCACAAGGGAAGCTGAAAAACATCAAAACAAGATCACTGAAGCTCCAGGTGAAGGAACTTTCGACAGGAAAATGAGATAAAGGGGTTTTTCTTGGAAAAACAGTGTATTTACCACTGTAGTAAGTGGTTATTTCATTACGGGTTCAGAACAAATCATAAAGAAGAATAAAAATTTCAATTCAATTGTAATTGATTTTTTTGAAAAGCAGCATTTTTTTAGCTAGGAACTGGAGAACCCAGCAGTTCACTTTTTCCTTATAATTCAAACTGTATAGTCTTTACGAACCCACTTGAAACAGCACAGAGAGTATTGGTAATGATCCGCCACCAGTCTCACATCAAAGATACGCCGACTGTAAATAGAATTTCAGTATTTTCACTATCTCCAAGTGACTATTTCTGTTCCAAATATATCCTCACATCTAATTTTCGATTCATTTCGATAAGTTCATCAGAAGCAATCAGGGAGATTGACGCATTATTATCAATTCTAAGGCTGAATCAATACATGAACTTTCATTAATTTTACTCCATTGGAAGTTGTCAGAACAAATTCCCAATAGCACGTGAAACGAACTCGATTTTCCGAAAGGGTTGAACATGACAAATTCCCTATTCGTACATTCAATCAAGCGATCCGCTTCAAAACATGTCGAAAACAGAAACATTCCCGCATTCAGCAACGCACCCTTGATCTTGTTCAGTCAAAATCTTACACATGTTCGTCTGTTTTCCTGCTCCAGCAACAAACACTCAAACTCACAAGTTGGCGTTGAGTGTTTCCGAACGGAGTGACGCAATTCGGGGAAAGGGGAGCGGAGGGAAAGTTAATCGATAGTTAAGTGAGAGTGTGCGTTCCGTTAACGAAGAGTATTTTCATTGAGGGTGGAAATGTATATTACTGATAGAGCTGGAAGGGATGCGACGAGTTGTTTGGTTTCTGTTAACAAGGTTTCTTGTTATGATCTATGATAACAACGTTGGTGTGATCAAGTACCACTATATATATATATATATATATATAGTGTGGCCCACTAAGTCTGCAACAAATGGGAAACTTTTTTATTATAGATTTCTCAGAAAATTTTATTCTTGACAAAAGTTGATGCATGTTCCAAAACTATACCAAGTGTACCTGAAATGGCTTTATGACAATCACCATACAGGATAGGCCAAAAAATATAAATTTCGTTCAAGAGTAAAGTACCCTTATTTCCGAAAATATAGAAATATGTTGAGGAGAAAAGTTGCTTAGAATTAAAAGTTATGTTCAGATACGAAGTCATGGCCTGCTATTCGAATTTTTTTTCTCTTTTGGAAAATTTTGAATTACCCCCGTATGATACATATTTTTACTATTTTGATTCAATATGTATTTGAAGTAGCTACAATCAAATCGGTTTGGAGTATTTCTTATCAAATTAAAGTGAATTTGTATAATTTACATGGATTCGTATTTTTTTAGGTGACCGTCAACTTCTTGTTTGTTGCAACGATATTTAACAGAACTCTAAAATAACACAAATACTTCTTTTAACGAGGCAAATACTTTACTAACTACATAAAAAATTTTGTGTTATTTCAGAGTTCTGTAAAATATCGTTGCAACAAACAAGAAGTTGACGGTCACCTAAAAAAATACAAATCCATGTAAATTATACAAATTCACTTTAATTTGATAAGAAAATACTCCAAACCAATTTGATTGTAGCTACTTCAAATACATATTGAATCAAAATAGTAAGAATATGTATCATACGGAGGTAATTCAAAATTTTCCAAAAGAAAAAAAAAATTCGAATAGCAGGCCATGACTTCGTATCTGAACATAACTTTTAATTCTAAGCAACTTTTCTCCTCAACATATTTCTATATTTCCTGAAATAAGGGTACTTTACTCTTGAACGAAATTTATATTTTTTGGCCTATCCTGTATGGTGATTGTCATAAAGCCATTTCAGGTACACTTGGTATAGTTTTGGAACATGCACCAACTTTTGTCAAGAATAAAATTTTCTGAGAAATCGATAATGAAAAAGTTTCCCATTTGTTGCAGACTTAGTGGACCACACTGTATATATATATATATATATATATATATATATATATATATATATATAAATATATAAATATATATATATATAGGTATATATGTATATATATATACATATATATAAATATATATATATATATATATGTTAGCATGAAGATTCTCACGGACGAAGTATGATGCGTTGTTTTTTCGGGTTTCATTCCGTGTTCTGTGGTTTTGATCCTCTGAAGGATAATTCTCACAACGTTTCGGCAAAGTCTCATTTGCCATCTTCTAGGTGATGTCTAGAGTTTCGATCTCCGAACTCGACTGATTAATACGAGTTCTACTTCTCAATATATAGGGGTGTTCATTGATGGTATCTTCAATCACGTATTTGACTGCAACCTCACTATATCAGGACATATATATATATATATATATATATATATATATATATATATATATATATACATATATATATATATATATATATACCTATATATATATATATATATTTATATATATATATATATATATATACATTTGAAAAATAATTTTCGATTGGTATTGATAATATAGATGTCAAACTCTATTGGGCATAGCCAAGAAAATGACATTTCAACAATTACATTGACGATGTACTCACATAGTAACAAAAGCAAAACTGAATTCTCAAAAATGTATTATTATTGAATTGAAACATGAAATTCAACTGAACGTACACAAATAATGAAAAACTATTTATAAATATGACGCTCTATACCATATAAAAAGAAAAAGTGAGAGTGAAAAGACCTCCGATGCATTTACTTTACCAACACCATGATCTTTTCAGTTCGGCTGTATATGGTATTTCCATAAACTTGAAAAAAAATGGTATGAATTCACTTTATATCTCTTCGATCTCAATTAGTGTAGTTCGTATGCAAATACTGGCTCATTTTTTATCCGAAGATATGACTCATTAAATAATTCGATTTGTTAAAGTACAGCGTTTTTCAGTCGGAATTGATCTCTTTCAACGGGACTCTTGTTAATTATGGCATATACCATGATTATGGATATTGAAACAACTATTAAATTAACATAGGAGAGACAGCCGCTTTTTCTCTGTTCTTCCCGTTGAATATTTATGAGGTCTTATATTAAAACGCCAAGTTTGATGAAAAATTATTGTTTTATTTATGGCTCTGAATTCATTTGTAATCGTTGATGAAATGCAACATGCAGCAGGAATGAATCGTATTAGAGGAACAGCGCTTATTTAATTTTTTGTTGATTTGCACCTCTTCCAACACGAAACATAATTTAATAATTAGATTATCAGAGATTTATTTGATTTGAAATGATCACTGTCGATAAAAGATGTGCGAAATTGCCAAGATATATAGACATTTCGCTTTTTTGGTTGATCCGTATCAGATGTCAAGAATCAAATGTAGTTTCAAACCCGATCACATTTTTTAAATAAAACAGCCTTTTGTTTTCCATCTAGTAAATTTTGAGGTACAACACCCTAAAAATGAAAATATGTGGATGTATTTTTCAATTTTCCTTATCAATAACTTTCACAAGTGCATCCAGGAAGAAGAGCACTGCGAACGTATCATAGTGTATCAATACCCCATTTAATATCCCTCGTATGCAATCTATATCGACTATTCAAAAATGTATGATCTTTGAAATTGAAATAAACTGAAACTGAAAACTGAAACTTCATTTTGAACTTTTTCAAGTACATTAAATCTTAGTACAATTACATTCAATCTGAAAGACTATTCGTCTTTTGAAGGCGATAAATCCCGATTTACTACATCTCCATTATCATTTCCAATTCTATCACATGAATATTGTAATATATCTGATAAGAAACATAAAGAACTGAACTATGACCATAAACTTATGGCAAATACCTATGTTCTTTGTCTTATTGACTCGATAACAATCACTCTGTATAACAAGCTGGCATAATATTTTACACTTCCATAACTTAAGCTGCCACAAAAATTTGCATACTATTTATGACAAACAAGTTTTTGTGTCTATTGTAAGTGGACGGCGTTTTAGTAAATATATTTGACGTTCCACCGTTTCGTTTTTATTTCTTCGTGAACACTCTAAAAAGAATAATTACATAAATTCTTTGGTGTCTTGACAAATGGGGATGTGTTTTTTTTTTTTTGGAGTATCGAAACGTATTTGCACTCGGAGGACTGCTATCTATATGTATGAGTGATGTTGAATTTGTCAGGATTTTACCACTGGCGCTTTCAGGTTTCTTGATACCTTTTCGCTTGACACGATTTCTTTTATGCCACTCAGAAAACAAAGTATAGACAGGCTCACTCAAATACTTCTCGCAGGGCCAATTTATACATCTCTGTTTCAATCTTAATCCTTATTTCATTTGGAAACTGAGTTGATTGTAGACGTCTGTGTGGAAGCATTTGAAAAAATACGTCTGTTTCAGTCTTTCCTTCGACCTTAAAAATATTACCCAAACAGTAACCACCTAATTCTTTGAAATGAAGTTTGGAACAAACTGTCATTCAAAGATTTAGGACTGAAACGGAGATGTATAAATTGGCCCTTATAGACAATGAAATCTACAACTTCTACAACTTGCAACGTCGGTCTCTGTATCTGCCCATACAGAAAGTAGCGCTGGAAGCTGGAAGATGTGGCTACTGTCTACAAACTGATAGACAGACAACGTGAGACATTTTCATTATATTCAGTACCTTTCAAGAAAGAAAAGTTAAGATGAACTAGTTTATTTGAATAAATTCAGACCCAATTAACCCAATCAAAAATTCAAAGCAATACAACCCAACCATATTTATATCATATTGTATCTCGTGTGAATATTTCCCATCAAAATGGTGATTGAGATTGCGGCCTTTCATCCAAAAAAAACAAATGACCACATTTTCATGCCATCAAATTCTGCATGCCATTTTTGTGGAAGAAGATGGATTGTTTAGCACTTGCAAGAATCATTGTATATTTAAATATGTCATGAGTATACGTGATTAAAATAGCAGTGATTATCGTCGTAAGACTAGTTCAGAATCTCAAACCTCACACGGATTTGAATTTTTTGACTTGTTTGGACGAGTTGAAACTCGTATAGTTGTTCAAGTCTTGAGTCCTAAAGCTTGAAGCCGCCTAATTGTATCTGCTGGTAATCAAATATACAAAAAGATTCATAGAATTCCGCATTTTTCATTTTGTCTGAGAAACTCTGTGAAATGCATAAATCGCCATTTGCGATCAATCGATGAAAATTCATGAATACGGAACAGAACTGCTAAGATCTCAGAAAAAATGCGGGATTTGGATGAATCAGGATTATCCTTGAGCTCACCCTAATCTCGATTCCATTTATGTATGTTAAGCCCCCTTCCGAAATATTTTTCTGACTACGGCCTTGTTCAATTCGAAAATACCTCAATAACAATGAAGGTTAGTGGATTTTTAAATAAATACCGGAATGGTGTCCAATATCAGAGTCAAGGGACGTTTGATGTATGAGCTGATATAGGAGAAAATCTCATCGTTATTGTTTTGGGAGCACTAATAATATATTCATACAGAATTAACATGTGGCACATATTCGAATTGGTAGGTTCACCCTGTAATTTCATCGAATCGAACACATAACCAACCATTAGTTCTTGTATCGGAGACCGCATGGGGCCCGACTGGGTCCAATTAGTATTGGGCCTGCTGGGAAACAAGGCAATAAATGCCCTGCGGCCTCTCTACTCATAAGTCTTGGTGGAGCAAAGGATACGGTATTTCACACCTCTGACTGGCGATGTCTAGAATATTGATTCAGTACTTTTGCCAATTTCGAAAAATACAAACAAATGAAACCTAGACTTGACTGCCTAACTTTTTGTTTCTCAGAAGGATATTCTGGTGAGAATGAGTACTATACATAATCTTGAAAGTATTTTTACAAATAGCGGACTCACTCCGTTCAATATATTCTCGAAGAATTGTGAAGGGCCACGTTATTCCCGATGAATTATGGTTCTTCATAAATTTTTCAGTACTTGAATTACATTATCAAGATCTATCTTCTATCTAAGGACAATTGCAGAACAATGATATATATTAATGAAATGCTTTCAACTTCATCGAGTTTTCAAAAAATGATTGTTGCATATTTTGAGTTAGTGATGCCTCCACAAATTTTTTGAACTCAGTCACGTCGGATAAATCGTTTCTGTTCAAACCAACAATATTGCCAGGGCGACATAACTTCAAGAATAGTAGAAAATCTCAGATAGATACAACTTTTAGAAATGAATGTATCGTGTCTGTGAATGAATCGAATGACACAATAGAGAATAAGTCTAAAAAGTACATTATAGGTAAAAGTGAAGTAAATGGATTACGAAATTGGGTAAATGGAGAAATCAGATTGTGCCAGTTATTTTCGAATAAGCCACAATTTTACATTTTGTCAGCTAGTAGCTAACCTACTACTCAGAAGAGATACGCATACATATCAAAAAATTTACAGGAAGGACATATCGGAACTTCAGTCCCTCAAATCAATCTTCTCCCAGAAAAACGTTGGCGCTCAAAATGGTCGTGCAAAAAGCATATCTTTTCCAATTGTTTCGTTTCCAGTTATCGCTGTGAACGATAATTTTCATTATCGGCAATAAACTCAAAATGCATCTCAAGTCATAATGTTGAAAATAATTTCATACTAGTACCAGCTGCCTACGCCATAGAAAATCGAATGTGAGAGTAACGTCTATTAAAAGAGCTATTATGCGTCTCTGAAATGGCTGGAACTGATTTTAAACGTTAGGGTTTCTTTGCCACTAAAATGAAGCAAAAGTAAAATATAATTCGCAAAGAGACAAACTGTGGTTATATTGATCCTATTGAAATTGAATGCCTTTGGAAAAGGATGGCAAACTGGTGTGGGGATAACTAAATTAAATCGTTATCAAAATCAATAGACACTGGCAATATTAATATACCGAAAATCGAAACCACATTCACATCATTTAAAACTTGGTTTCATCAATTATTGTTCATATTTCTTTATTTGAATTGTTTGAAAATGATATTTCAAATTCGATATCCCAATTTTTCTGTCACAATATTACTTCATTCGATCAATAAAACCTTCAATTTTATTTTTGACCAAAAATCCATTTCAACCTTTTCGTTTGGATTTGATTGGCTTATTTGATTTCTATACCTTTCAAGTTTTTTCTCGCAACGGGTTTCAACAGAGTTAATTATATAGACAATAGAAGTCCTAACTAATACAAGGAACATTTTCGACCAAATTATGTTGATATGGGTTTCAAATTATATTCGCCAAGTACGGTAAATGGTAATGAGTTCATATTTTTCCGTAAATCGCTAGGAAACTTTGACATTCTAGACAAAATTTCTCTAAGGAAAGGAAGATTTCCTTCACAGTTTTATATAGTAACAGTAACCCAAGTGATTGTATTACTTATTCCAAAACACTATCTCTTTGTGAACAAAAATATCCTTGATTTTTCCAAAATTAATGAATATATGTCAAATTCAAAACGATTTGCGGAAAAATAGTATGTTTACCTTGTAGGAAATGCCAGATTCCTAGACTCTGTGTTGCTAAGCTTCGAATTAGTAATCTCCGCAGTCGTCCAAGAATATCAGGCTCTTCCTATTTGGTGAACAATATGCTATTATTTCAAAATTAGTAAAAGCAAAGTGAATATGATTCAGAAATGATTCCCTGTTGTAAACTGAAATAAAGGAAAGTCTGGAAGTGAAAATCATTCGATCACCTTCTTGATTTTAATCAAACTTTTTTTGCGCTGTCAGAAAATGAAATCCTGATTTTTACACAAGTTTTATTCGTTTGTTTTGTTCCAGATTCTTTGATGGGCTCGGCGTCCGAAGACGAAGATGATGACGACAATAGTACGGCGTCTTCGGTTTTGAAACATCATTCAATACATGGTTCCCTCCCGCCAGCCCCTGGTGAAACGAATAACAACTCCCTGCCCCATTCGGATATCAGCAGTTCAATAGGACAGGTAGGTAAATAAGTTAACTCTTATCACATGAATAGTCAACAACAACCCTACATATTTTCTTCGAAGTTCACGAAATGTATTATTGCAGGACCATTTATGACTCACCCTGTTTAAATTCAAGAGAAAATAAATCGATATCAAGAACATCCATGATTCATTTTCATCAAAATACAACCTTATTATGCTATCCAATTAGGTGAAATATTCACTAAGATTATTATCAGCTTTCTTATTGAGTTATTTACAATAATTACCTGCATTCCCGTTGAAAACACTTGTTGAAAATTAAATTATACATGAAATGTTGAGGTGTTGAAGTAACCAAACAATAAAATCATAACTTTTTTGCAGTAATTAATATTCACCTCCTGTCTGCTGAAAACTGCATATTATTGCGTTTCTTAAGTTGTCTGGTTTCCGAAGAAGAATGAATAGAATGTTGCTTTATAAATCAAAACTCTCGCTATACCATTATCATAATGATATGTTCGAGAAAGCAAACGTTCAATGCAAACAAATACTTTTTTTATCGAGTGATATTTATTTGGTCCACTGTTATTATTGAAGTTATCACCAATTTATCATTTTAGGTAAGTTTATAAAGTTAACATCTGAGGCAATGAAGGTCCTTACTTTCTGTTCAACCTTAGCTCGAGATGAAACTAAGAGGCTAAGTTCTTGTTTGAAACATTCGACTGGCTGTCAAGGAGGTAACTCGTGTTAAATTATACCAACCCCATATTGATAAACCGGCCCTGAGACCGGCCGTATCACACAAAAGTATTCATCACGATCGCTATGAATTTAGAAGCAATCCAAATGTAAACTAATAAGACATTCAGCCATTTGTAAAAACAATTGCCATTGAAGATTTCGTTTCACTTTTATATCCACAATATCCTATTTTGAAATTATTTCGAATAACTTTTTATTATATTCAAAAGAACCAGCCGATACTTGATGTCGTGTAATATTTTCACAATACTATGGTTCATCAAACTGCTGCACGTGTTTCGCTTTGAGTTTACAACAGTTCCTTCAAGCTGAGATTATTTATTACTCTGGAATGCTCTATTTATATCATAGAAAGTTATGACCTATCAACTGAATTTTTTGGTTCAGTCACTTAACCTTTATTCATGAATATTCAATTTATTTATTTGAATTTTATTATCTATTTGAGGGGAATATTTCCCTCATATATAAAATGTCCCATAAGAGCAATGCAAATATCGAAAACTTACAGCGGTAATTGCATTGTATCAAGTCACCATAATAACACATTTGAAACCGTATCGCTAGACGTCAGTAAACAACACAAATAAATGTCAGATAGACTTCAAAAATAGAAAAACATTTCGCGTTTAGGTGAGTACTCCATAAAATCTATAGAGAAAAGTATGAATGAACAAAAAATAACATTTCCTTGAGAATTTCTTTATTCGTGAAATATTCCAATGAATTACATTCGTGCATAAAAATGACCAGATAATTTTGCATTCAAGCGTGATATCTTATACAAATTGCATTCGGTTATTTTCATATTTTGTAAAAGAGCCCTCGTCCTTCGGACTCGGGCACTTTCGCCAAAATATGAAAATAAACTTGCAATTTTTAGATATCACGCTTTCATGCAAAATTATCGGTAATTTTTATGCACTCGTGCAATTATAACCGAGAAGTTTTCTCTTCCTGTATCTCAAACTATGCAGATTATTATTTGTTTTTCACCTTCACAACAGATTTTTCAATTCTTCGAAATTGTCATAAATGAAAGAGAGGGTTGAAGGAGACATTCAGGCTTGCATCCCTCTCATCAGAAATCTTTCAAATTCATTTTCTGGCATTTCTGTTCGTTAGGAAAATGACGCTGAAGTGTTCACCTTTCCTGCATATGGAATATTTGTATATTTTTCCTTTTTGTCTCTTTGTGGAAATTTCGGTAATGAAGAAACTGAGAATTTTTCATAGCGATTATTCAATACCTAGAACGAATGCCCTTCAGGTGAAAGGTAGTTTTGACTTAGCTCGAAATATTGATTGAAGAAGTTAAAAATGTTCCTCAAAATTTCGTATTATAACGAGAGTGTCTTGTTCAAAATATGTGAAAGAGCAGACATATTGTTACAGGATTCAAAAACCGGTCAGGACGATTCGGAAGATCAAACGTCGCTGGATGGCGACCCAGAAACGAGAGATTCTCAAACGGAAAACAAAAGTCCTGATGATAGCGGAGCGGGATCGAAACGGAGGGGGCCGAGGACGACGATAAAAGCGAAACAGCTGGAGATACTGAAGACTGCCTTCTCGCAGACGCCGAAACCCACTAGGCATATACGAGAACAACTCGCGAAAGAGACTGGTCTACCCATGAGAGTTATTCAGGTGAGATGAATCCATGATAATGTCGAATGATTAAAATTGTTCAGCGTCACCTGAAAATATTTGAACATTATATATCAGTAGCCGACCCGTACCCACTTCGTTGGACGGTAATTATTTTTATCTACACCCGTACTCTAATAATACCCTTATATGCTCACCACCCGTTTTATAATGAAATCCATTACGATACAGATTTTCATTACGATACAGATTTTCAACCAATAGAAACCCATTATTTTTCAATCAAGCATGATGTGCAAGCTTTGCATTTTGACGTTTGTCAAGTCAAAATCAGTAGGTATTGAATTTTTGAAGAATTTAGTCAATTTTCGATAATCGAATGAAAATGTCTTATAGCAGTGATATAGAAGAATTACCAGCGACTCCACAGATGTCTTAGACAAGAAAAAAATACAATCGAAAGGATTATATTTTTCATTTGACAAATGCAACACATATGTTGTTATTTTCGTTTAAGTCGAATGTGGTATCATGGCCGAATGGTCAGCGGCGCGGGCAGTGATTCCAAACGTCCCGGGTTCAAATCCAGACCTCGGCAAATACTTTTTTTTGATTTTTTTTTCTTCTCATCGTTGTATTTTCGGTGCTTATATCATTAATTATAATTCTGTAGAATTTTTCAAAGAAATACGATTGATTACCCACTATTATTGTGTTCAATATAAATACCTAATATTATAATATTTTTAGTTCTTCATTATTTATTGGGTGTAGATAAAATAGCGTATGCAACTCTCATGTAATGGTTATTAATACACTCGCATAAACCATACGAAACTCACCTTCGGCTCGTTTCGTATCCCGGTTTATGCTCATATATTAATAATCATCATTACACGATCGTTGCATAATATACTATTGTGATGCGATGATATTGTGTAGTTCTTATTACTGAGTTTTATCAGATTCATCACAAGGCTTTGCCTTCTGGGCGCACTCGAAAGAGTGTTTGATAGAATTCGAGAATGTTATAAACCTCTTTCTTCAACCCTGTCAACTATTGGACTGTATAATGAAATGATCTAGCCGCGAATACAGACTACCAAGAAGTTCTTATCACCCAAAAAAAACGGTTGGTTGCAGATGACATACCCTGGTCATTGGCAATGTTCGTGCTTCGTGTTGCAACCTTCTCGTCCTTGGCTTCACGGTGATGTTGACCGGGACGTGTCACTACGTCGAATTCCCATTACGTCGAATTCCCACTATGTCGAATTCCCATTACGCCGAATTCCCACTACGTCGAAAAGCATCCCCACCACTTACGTCACCAAAACACGATCGTTATCGAAGCTGGATCCCATTCGACGTAATGGGAATTCGGCGTAGTGCCACACCATGCACTTTCAATATCAACAGCACAGCGAAATTCATCCTTCTTTTAGGTAAGGTTAGTTAGGTTAAGTCAGATTGGGTTAACAGGAAATTGCAGAATATCCGGTAAATTTTGCGAGTGCGTATCACTACGTCGAATTCCCATTACGCCGAATTCCCATTACGTCGAATTCCCATTACGTCGAATGGGATCCAGCTTCGATAACGATCGTGTTTTGGTGACGTAAGTGGTGGGGATGCTTTTCGACGTAGTGGGAATTCGGCATAATGGGAATTCGACGTAGTGGGAATTCGGCGTAATGGGAATTCGACGTAGTGATACGCACTCATGTTGACAGCATCCAAGACAACAACGTTCACAAATTTCACAAATAATCGGTTTTTCAATCAAAACCTCAAACACTAAATCATTTTTTTCCCAAAAAACAGCATTGATATAAATGGTAACACAAAATAACTGAAACGAGTATACAGGGTATTGTAACTAACTTCAATTGAAGTTTAATTAAATATTGAACAAATTATATAGAGGGTTCGCCAAGATTGAATAAACCCCTTAGGCGATAATTTTCAATAGATACGATCACGTCTTCCATCTATTCTATTAAAGAATCATTATGCAAAATTTTAAGTAGATTTGACCTAGGAATCACGTTGTCCCATACAAACTTTGCCCGGTTTTTCATCCCTTTGGGTTAGAATTTCGGAGAATCCTTTCTTATCGGATGCCTATGTCATACAAAGAACTCATCCTTGAAGTTTCAGTTCTTTGCGATCAGCGGTTGAGCCTGTGCTTTGATTCACCCCCAAAATATCTTGTACCCCTTTTCAACCCACACGGCGATGAGTTTCGATAAAATGCGAAAATATCTTCTATTTATTCTGCTAAAGAATGTTTATGCAGAATTTGAAATAGATGTAGATTTTTGGACCAAGGCATCACGTTGTCTCATACAAACTCTACCACCGTCGAAAAACTCTTCCTTATAGGATGATTACGTCATACAAAGAACACACACTTACAGTTTCAGATCTCTACGATCAGCGGCTTGGACTGTACGTTGAACCGTCAGTTAGTTATTTAGGACACAGCATTTTATATGTATAGATTAACAAAAAAACCTTTGTAGTGATTCAAATATAAAAGCTAGCTATATAGTACCACAGACTTAAAGCATCACATCTCGTCCGCTTCACTTCGACTTGATTTGCATATACTATTATTTCTCACTGAATTGTTTGTTCAATCATTATAAAATATATCACTATATCACTCCTATAGTCCGATAATGTAGCTTTCTGTGGGTGAAAGAATTTTCATGATCGGATCAGTACGTCCGAAGATTACTTCCTACAAACAAAAAAACGAACAAACAAACGAATGAACATACAAACAAAGTTTGTACGAACCTCTTTATATAAAAGAATATCGTATGGTCATGGTTACGCATTGTTTGTTCTCAAAGTATAAGGTTCCGCGTCAAGAACAGATATTTCTGATATGAGATTTAGTACTTGCCGTGTACTTACGGTCACATCTATAATTGAAGGAAAGAATTTATCCAAAACAGATACGCTGCTGCCTGTATGCCGCGAGAGGCGCTCAATCACATACTAGTCACTTCTTCTTTCACATTTGTATCCCAAACACTCGAAACTTGAATCAAACAGATATCATTTATAGGATATTTCTACACGAATAGAGAGTAGATTGCAAAAAATGCATTCGTCGGGATTATATCTCATTCTCGAACCTTAATAAAAAAAAATCGCTCAGAGAAAAATATCCCTTGTCATATTGATAAATTATGTAATTTTCTCATTAAAAACAACGATTATTTTCGAAAAGTCAATTTTGAGCTAACCTGCTCTGAATAAATTGGCATTTCGATGGCACATACAGTGCATTCCTTCAATGTCCCCCCACTTTTATTTTTTGACTCAAAAAATTGAAATTTGGAATAATGAAATTGATGAATGAATACTATATTTTGGAGTTGAATTATGAAAAAATGAAAGGGGGGACATCAAAGGAATACACTGTACATTCACATGACTACTAAGCCAAGCCTTCGATAACTATATTTGAGAATATGAGTATATTTGAGGAGAGAGGCATGTTTTTGGGAAGTAAATTTTAGCTTTTCCCTCAATGAAAAAAGAATACAAAACTGCTAGGAAAATCTGTAACATCAAATATTAGATGGACACTTGCTTCCTTTTTGTGAATGATTCAAACGTTTATGAATGACAGGGAGTGTTTGCTAAATATTTGATGTTTTTTATTCTTTTTTAAACTGACCTAAAGAAAGCCAAGAAGTACTTTCTGAAAACATCCTTGTCCCCACAAAAATACTCCACGTTCCTCCATACTGATAGCTACTTCTCATTTATTCATTTATTTTTGCACTGATTGTTTATTTGAATTTCGAAGTTCGGTTCATATTTCGTTTCTACAATATTTTTGGTACTTTTCAGATAGGATCAATTATTATATTCCACTTGAGAAGAATTATCAACGAACACGTTTGAACAATACACCGCATTTTCGGAATGAAATAACAAAAAAAATTTAAATAATTATGACACAACTGAGTGAATTAGGTTCTCATCAGCTCTTCACATAAATTCTATTCAAAAACTCACTATAGATTCAAGTTCAGATAATTCACACTCATCACTAATAAGTCATTTTAGAATCATCATTCCCAATAACAGTACTCAAAAACAATTAGCACGCCCCCTATGATTATAAATTCTACTGGAGGAACAAACCAAATAACTTGAAATTTATTGAGAATCTGTACAAGGAGAATCGTCTAACCTATAATTACAAAAGAAATCACGGATTAATTAATAAAAGCAGCTGAAGGCCGTTACTAAATATGAAAAACGACCGGCCTTTCTGCAGCAACCCGAAATACCAAGAAGGTTCGTCCATTTTTCAGAATCTGACCCATTTGGTCGGCCAGCCACACAGGGGTGCATTTAAATCAACGAAATTTTTTAATGAGTCATTTGAATTAGATATAGGTAATCTCGAGAATATTCTGTTGTCCAGAACAACGATTAACTTACGAAGGATCTTTCTCCGTTTTTATATATTCACCGTCGACAAGGCTGTATGAAAGTTTTCAATACAATCAGCTCTTTCGGTTTCGGAGATGTAAGGAATAAACTGAAAGAGGTAGAATGCTATTTTTGATGTATGTTCTTCGATCGCAAAGATATTCAAGAGCTGTTTTTTTGTTGCGATTTTATCATAAAGATTGCTCATTTTGTATCGAGTGTTTTCCGATAATTTCTAGAAAATTTGATCATGATCAAGTAAATTATGTATATTTTTTGCAGCCCTGATAATCGATTGAATGAGAGCACCACTTATGTCTTTATGCATACCAAAGTTGATTATCATATAATTTTTGAAATTTTTTTCTGATGATGATTATTTAAAAAGTGACTCATTATTAATTCCACACGAACAAGACTGTCTGTCGATACTTGTATTTTTCTACTCCCACTGGCGGCTGTCATTAATTCAGATTACACGTATATTAAATGAGCCATGACGTTATAGCTGTCAAGATGGTGGGAATAGAAAAAGTTCAGTACGCGACTCGGGGATAAGGCCCTGGTTCTCGGTAGTGTAGAGCTTAGCACATTCGCTTTCAAGAGGAAGATCGTGGTTCAATTTCCCGCCGGGCCAACGTGCTGGGTAATCGCACGTTAAAAGGTAAGGCCTCGTTGATCTATTGCTCGCACAAGTTTCGACTTCTGGGGGTTGACGTTCGTCAGCTCGTTAACGGAAAACAACAATTTTAGAAGAACAAAACAATACAACAAACAACAAAAATGTGAACTCAAGAAATGCCGCATTCGCAAACACCTTGTGCTGACAATTTTTGCTAGTGCGTAATTGGCACTCAACGCCTCCGTTACATTATGTACTATTTTTTCACCCCTTGAAATTCTTATATTCCTTCTGGCACAATATGACCTACGAAGAAGCTGCATAAAGAGAAGATAATTGTTGTACCGATTAACATAAATACACAGAAAAACTTAGCTAATTCATTCAGTTTGTCAATAGAACTTGAGAACCTCAAAATATTTTCGATAATTCCATTTTTCAGGGAGAACTTTGTTTTTTTACCTTCAGATCATATCCACCGTGATGAACCACGAATCTGTAAGACGAATGTTTATATCTTTTGCTGGTTAGTCAATAATGAGTATAGCTCAAAAATAATCAAGTTTGAATTCAACAAAATGGACATTTATGTAAACAAATTGTTGGATCGGGTGGTGTTAACGTCAACCCTCAGAAGTCGAAATTTGAGCAAGCAATGGATTAAGAAGGCATCACCTTCAAACGTTTGCAGCGGAATACAACCATCTAGAAACAAAAGAACTAATCGAATAAATTTTTATTACCCGAATAACGAGAAATTTGACAAAATGAATATTGAATTTTGGAAACAAATTCCGCCGTCGGACCCTTGGGAAACACCTCGAGAGGCAAGGAATTCCACACGTTGAATGTTCCATAGAATTGAGCGATTATTCAGTGAAATGTTACCACCCGGCGAATTTATATCTTGAGTCCCATAGAATCCAACATCCATGTGAACTCTACTGGGGAACAGAAATCCGGCACGAAGTACATCTATACCTAATGAGTAATGAGATGCTGAGTATATAAAGTATTTTAATTGCCCCCAATATTCCTGAAAGTCTGATAAAACGGATCATGATCAAGAAAAATTTAGTTTTTTGACATCGCTTGATAATCGCTCGAATAAAAGCACTACCCACGCCATTCAGCGTACCAACGTTAATTCTCCTATGGTAAGCAACGTCAAAGTTTCGATTGATTTCAATAATAAAAAATTGTTAATCCATGTAGACGAGGAGAAGTTTTTTCCAATTCTTGTATTTTTGATTCACTTGAAATTCTCATATTCCCTCTGACAGAGCATGAAGTGTAGATATACCAATTGATATTTCTACTCAGTTATACCTCTTCCGCAGTATACGCATCAGTCTGTTAAATGATTTCCTCTTAGGTTTAACTTAATAAAGCTTGTCCCCATTGTGGTTAATTCCTTGTTCAAAGTCACTTTCGGTATCAGATAGCTCGCAAATGATAGATTAAGGATGGCCAGCTGGTTCATCAAAATCCGGTATTTTTCATGGATTAGAATTTGCGCTGGTAGAGAAAAATAGAGAGAATGTTTTCAAAATTGTGAACGCGCTTGGAATAAATATTTCACCCAACACACAATATGAAGGTAACTCACTAAATAAAACCTGTAGTCAATAGCGAAATCAACAGAGCATGATATATTATCATCAAAATGCCAACTGGCGAAAATCGCGCCGACAGCAATTATTTTTGATTTGGTGTTAAGGTAACTGAACAATTCACTTGGAAAAAAAAAGTGCGATTTTTACAAGACATTTTACAGAACCGCTACACGTGTTTCATTATACAATAGCACCTTTTTCTACCATGTAGTACCCTAACATAGCGAATGTAGAAGCGAAACTTGTAGTCATTTTATAAACTGTTTATAGTGAAAATCATACAGTGTTCTATGATTGCGTTATTGGAGTATATTGAAAATATGTAGATACATATTATATTCATAAAATACAATGAACACTGTTCAACCCCCATATACCGTTTTTTAATTGCCACTCCAAAGTTCAAGAATTCTAATTTTTCCATTCGATTAAAATGGACATTTATGTAAACAAATTGTTGGATCGGGTGGTGTTAACGTCAACCCTCAGAAGTCGAAATTTGAGCAAGCAATGGATTAAGAAGGCATCACCTTCAAACGTTTGCAGCAGAATACAACCATCTAGAAACAAAAGAACTAATCGAATAAATTTTTATTACCCGAATAACGAGAGATTTGACAAAATGAATATTGAATTTTGGAAACAAATTCCGCCGTCGGACCCTTGGGAAACACCTCAAAAGGCAAGGAATTCCACACGTTGAATGTTCCATAGAATTGAGCGATTATTCAGTGAAATGTTACCACCCGGCGAATTTATATCTTGAGTCCCATAGAATCCAACATCCATGTGAACTCTACTGGGGAACAGAAATCCGGCACGAAGTACATCTATACCTAATGGGTAATGAGATGCTGAGTATATAAAGTATTTTAATTGCCCCCAATATTCCTGAAAGGCTGATAAAACGGATCATGATCAAGAAAAATTTAGTTTTTTGACATCGCTTGATAATCGCTCGAATAAAAGCACTACCCACGCCATTCAGCGTACCAAAGTTAATTCTCCTATGGTAAGCAACGTCAAAGTTTCGATTGATTTCAATAATAAAAAATTATTAATCCGTGTAGACGAGGAGAAGTTTTTTCCAATTCTTGTATTTTTGATTCACTTGAAATTCTCATATTCCCTCTGACAGAGCATGAAGTGTAGATATACCAATTGATATTTCTACTCAGTTATACCTCTTCCGCAGTATACGCATCAGTCTGTTAAATGATTTCCTCTTAGGTTTAACTTAATAAAGCTTGTCCCCATTGTGGTTAATTCCTTGTTCAAAGTCACTTTCGGTATCAGATAGCTCGCAAATGATAGATTAAGGATGGCCAGCTGGTTCATCAAAATCCGGTATTTTTCATGGATTAGAATTTGCGCTGGTAGAGAAAAATAGAGAGAATGTTTTCAAAATTGTGAACGCGCTTGGAATAAATATTTCACCCAACACACAATATGAAGGTAACTCTCTAAATAAAACCTGTAGTCAATAGCGAAATCAACAGAGCATGATATATTATCATCAAAATGCCAACTGGCGAAAATCGCGCCGACAGCAATTATTTTTGATTTGGTGTTAAGGTAACTGAACAATTCACTTGGAAAAAAAAGTGCGATTTTCACAAGACATTTTACAGAACCGCTACACGTGTTTCATTATACAATAGCACCTTTTTCTACCATGTAGTACCCTAACATAGCGAATGTAGAAGCGAAACTTGTAGTCATTTTATAAACTGTTTATAGTGAAAATCATACAGTGTTCTATGATTGCGTTATTGGAGTATATTGAAAATATGTAGATACATATTATATTCATAAAATACAATGAACACTGTTCAACCCCTATATACCGTTTTTTAATTGCCACTCCAAAGTTCAAGAATTTTAATTTTTCCATTCGATTATTTTTTGTAAATCACATAATCTTCCGAAAAAACGAAGCAGAAATAAATTAGTTGATGTAAAATATCATATCGCCTTCAGTAGAGTACAGTCCAGTATTATTTGCAAAATTTGTCCAAAATGATAACATCAACAGTATTTTCATGAAAAACCATGTAGTCATAGAGTAATTTCTCATCCAAGACCATTAGGTACATCACATATCCAAAAATAATTCCAGTTTGAAATAAGACTTTTTTGACATTTCTTCACTAACAACCCTGCTAAAACTATTTTTCACATCAGATAACTGATAATGTGATCGTACAGTTCGTGGTATTGAACACTAAAAATCTTCAATCCATCAATAAAATTTTTATTGGCTGAAGGTAAATCATTCTATTATAACTCAAACTCAACCCTTCGATGATCATGAAGCCGTAAATAATTTCCTGTAATTCATAATGCATATATCTCGAATCAACACGAACTACCCCAGGATGAATTTTTCATGAATTTATGTCATCAAGATAATTTGTAACCGCAAGTAATCGACTTGTGGTGCCCTTTATGTTTCCCTTTTCTTCGGACAGAACGTAACATACTGGCAGACCGCCCCCGTTCCCATTGAACTGAACCCAGGGGTTGAACTAACAATACTCTTTTATGCTGTTATTGTAGCGATCTATTCAAGTGGGTAGCTATATTTCAGCTCGAAACAGTGACGTACATTATCATTCGTTCACGGTGGATAGGGAATTATAAAAATATTTGTCTCCGAGAATATTTTCGAAGAACATGACTTCTAAAGTTAAGCATATCAGAATGCAAGAGCAGTTTTCTATTGAGATATTTCAGACAATTGATTGATCAATTGCCTCACGCAATCTATACAAGGCGATTTCGACAGCATTGTCAAACTAAAACGTTACTGAAATATTTACCCACAATCCCTTATGATTCTGGTAATTCATATGAGTTCAACTTATATCCGATATAACTTATAATAACCTAACTTATCAAGTTAGTTCCAACGGAATGATTGTTTTTCATTCTCTGGTTGATATTCATATTTAAAAATTTCTAATCATTCAAAATTAGCTTTCTTGAACAAACAAGTGTATCAAACAATGTCAGTTTTTGAATTAGCTCATTGCTAGGTTTCAAATTTAATTGAAATTTCAATAATATTTTTATATAAGGTTCTTGAAATGCTGCCGCACACACTATATTCTCAGAATGAATTCGATCGTGATTCGTTTTTCAAAACATTCAGATTCCAAAGGAAAGAAATAGTTCAAGAAAGCCTTCGAACCAAACAGATAAATAATCACATGATTATTTCCCACGCCGTATTCTCCTTATTTGTGAAACTTGTGAGGACATACAGGGCATTACTAGTTTTGTGAAAAATATTGAATTTTGGAAAGAAATTTCGCCGTCGAACCCTCAAAAAACATCTCACTCGGTGAGGAATTGAAACGAGAGAGGCAAAAAAAGAGCTTATGAAGAGATGGAGTGACTACGCTTCATCTTTAGCTCACTTAACAAAATTCCGAGTCGAAGATCTGTACTTGATAGATAATGAGACGCTGATGGCACAGCAGGAAAATTAGAATGTCCATAGTAAATTACTCTTTGATATATACTTATCTAGTACTTTTCGTAACGAAAAAAATATAACCTCCGTTAATCAAAATTTTCCGCCTTGATAGAGTCAACTTATCATTGTCATTTCATTCATGTATTTTCTGTTTGTTTTGAGCCAATTCTATTTCAATCTCACGTTAGTAAGTACGCCAATAAGAAAATAACATATATTGTAATCGACCTTTTTATAGTTGTCCCGAAGAATGTAATAAACATTACCGAAAGCTCGACAGACAACAAAGAGTTTTCTTTGTAAATTTAGTCCTTTTTTTGCAACCTTACTATATCAGGACCATATACATTGTAACTGATGGACTGACCTTTATGACAGTTTTCCATATATCACGAGGACAGAAGAATGATAATTTTAGACTTTATATATATATATATATATAAATGCGTCTGAATTTGTGAATGATATATATATATATATATATATATATATATATATATATATATATATATATATATATATATATATGTATATGTATATGCGTCTGAATTTGTGAATGATACAGTCTTCTGTAGTTCGTCGAAGTTCCACGCCACTGGTATGAATAGTCATAAAATAAGCATCATAGCTTTTGTTATACATGTATGGGAGGTCGCTTTCTATCTCATATTTGCCGAATTATGATTCAGTTTGACATGTGGTGGTAGAAAATTGGAAAATTACCACAAGTAGCCAAATTAGGAGTCAATCACTCGTACAAACATCGAATCGAATGGGGTTCCGTTGATTTGAGTGAATGTAATTTGATAAAAACTTGCAAAAACTTTAAATAATAGCCTACAACCTTGTAATACTTTATTGTGTTTCGTTTTTGCGGTTTCTCCTGGAATTTCAGTTTTTTCTTCAGATATTATTAACGTGAGTTATTTGAAATAATGGATGATTGATGTGAACCACAAAACACTTGATTGAAATGTTGAAACACGTGAACTGATTTGTTTGTTTGAGAATGTGGAACGCTAGCTTATAAAAAAACGTTATCGAATTCAACAGAGTGTTTCAATTATTTAGTAAGTTATGCTCAAACCGGAAGATAACATATTCTGAAACTACTTTGGGAATCTATTTAACAAATTCCATACTCACATATTGTTTAAGTTCACGAAAAAAACTAGCGCAGCAAAAAGCAGCTATCGCAATAATTAATAAATAATGGTTTTGGACCAGCCAAGGAAAATAACGCTCTCAACGTGCAGCTAAAATTTGGAATTAGGTGTCTTTCATTAGACCACTAATGTAGGTCTTCAAATTTACTCAAAAACTCTATTTATTTTACTTTTTTTTGTCTAACTTTGGTTAGGTTATCTTTTCCTATATCATGCTGCATGTAACCAGTTTCCAATTTGGAGGTGATATTTTCAAAATATATATTGTACTACTTGTGTAGTGAAATCGAATTAGGGAATTGCTGTCATGTATATTTCCCAATCGTCACATGTGGAAACCGGATTTTCATTCTGAACTTCTAGAAGATTCGATTTCGACATGAACAAGGTACGTTATAGGCTAAAATCCAATGACTTGTTTTACTAGCATCTTCCAATTTTCAATAAGTTCGTATCAATGAAGTGATTTGAGAACTTATTGTCAGTTTACTCTCTTCATCATGAATTATTTTTGTTGATATCCTATATTACTTTTCTGATAACTTTTTAAAAACATAAACATACCTACACAACACATACTCTCTGTTTCTCCTTGGTGTGGGAACAGTGAGTGTCTCAAATCTGGGTTATTTGTCAGTTTTTACTTACTTCATTTCGAATACTTTTCCCAATACATCTCACTTATGACCACGTTGTGTGGCAAGTTTTTACGTCTGCGGTTGGTGGAATTGCTATTTATAATGGTTTTAGTGTGGTCCCATTAAAATTGGTCGAAAATAACTGCCACGCTGGCTTCCTATTTGAACATCAAATCCAATTTCCTCTCGGTAATTGTTGATTTAGATCGAAAATTCATAATCAAGATATAACAGTAAAATATCGAAGTGAATTTTGCACATTGATTATGCTCAGAATTCAATCTGAGTTTCAGATGTTGGAGAAAGAATCAATAATAATAATATTGAAGTTTATACAAGAATAATTATAGAATACAATGTACAATAATAAATAATGAACAGTTGTTTGACTAAACTTTAAAAAAATCTCACGAAGTGTGAAACTTTTTGTGAGACTATAACAATTTCAACAAAAAATATTAATTAGTAATGCTATTATTTTGATTATTTTTACAAAAATATAGCTTTATATATTCAATATATTACGGATAATATGTCGATCTTGTTCAAATAACCAATTTTTTATTTTAAATTTATACGAGTATATTGATTTTCTATTTTTGATTTCATCTGGTAGTATATCAAACAATTTTTTCATTAAATATATATAATGTTCGACACCAATATTTTTATTTTTTGAACAAATTCCATTTTTGTTTCTTGTATCATATAAATTATTGTTAAAATTTATACTTTTCTTGAGAGATTTTCTGATAATTAAAAAATGGTTTCATTGCCCAACAAATGTGATGTACTTTCTATATTTTGAAGGAAATGGTATCTTTATCAGATCCATCTAAAGTCTCAAACTACTATCAACAACAAGTCTTCAGTTTGCGATTGATAACTTCATATGCAAAAACATTTTTTTTCAAATTCAGTTGAAGATAAGTGAGAAAACGGCATCCAGCGGTAAAAGTCAACATCTGGAAATTATTTTTTTTTTAATGATCCTATATTGTAAGAAGAAAGTAGGTGAATATTATTTTCGTCAGTATTTAGTCTCAAAATCTTCCATTTCGAGTGGTTTGCCGAAGGTAAAAGGGGGCGCCTGGGCCTCGGAGATTAACCGTGGGGCACCACACCGTCCATCGGCACTACAAAGACTCCCTGTCGGTATAAAAAACGGCGGGGGTGCGTTCATTTCGACCGACAACTGTTATGAGGACGGGGCGGTTTGGTCTACGCATTCGCTACGCCAATAATTCATTTTTCAGAAGTGGGTACACGGAGGACAAAAAAAGCTGAAAGGTCGAGAATGTGGGCACATTTTCTTCCTGTCCAATTTTTCATAACAAATCCTACAGTAACAATCTAATGTTATAAATGAATTTTTCATTGTGTGGAAAGTGGAATTAATTTTTAAGACAGAAACTAATGAGATTTCATAGAATTATTGATAAATAATCAAAGGTAGCAATAATATTGAAACCATTTTTCAACCAACCATGTGAAATATATTTCATATTCTCTCAATTTGAGGAAATAATAATACTTAAGTTCAGTTTGCTTCAAAATTTCATTTCAAACTCGTTTTTATTACAAGTGATCTTGATATTTACGCGTTTTTCTCTGCTGCATTTGATTTTCGTGAACATTTTTTGGGTTTTCATTTTTTCCGCTCAATGATTCAACCTGTTCAGTTTCATTATTTATATTCCTGTGATTTTCGAATAGTTTTTAATTTTCTTCATTATATTCACAATTTCAATTTGTTCATTTGTCACTCTCTATTATTATGTTTCGATCCAATCAGTTTTCCTCACAGGTTTCAGAACAATTGAATGTTCCAACAATGGAAGAACTATCATTCTAGGGGAAACATTGTCAACTAGATTGAAACAATCTCAATAATATAAATCAAATACCAACTATAGGTGCAATTATCATACACAACTGCACTATTGTATATAACATGAATTGACACTATTTATGATAATAATAATTCATTTACCACAGAAAATACAATTTTACATCGCATAAGAATGAAGATGAACAGTGAAAATAGGCAAATAAAAAGCTTCCATAAAGAGAAATCCTTGTGTATGAGTAGTATAAAAATGTTCAAATAAATAAATCGTTAATCAAAAACTAGATATACTATCTCACAGTGCCAAAAAAAATACCATAATGGGTAGCTATTGCAAATTCATTTCACATTTAGATACGATAAGATGAATCATCATATTTTAATGTAGTATTTATACATAGTACATATTTTTTCTATCTATCATCTGATGTATTCTCAATCTGGGAATCATTTGGAGCCTTGACTTCAGTCACTGATTGAAGTAGTCTTATCTCTTCTGGGATTTCTGCATACACTATTGTATAAACATTATTATCAAATGCATCAATGGGATTGAGTGGGAGAGCAATTGGACGGAGGTGTGTCTATTCATCCTGAACATTCAATTCTGCTCTTTTTCGCAAATAGTTGAAAGGATGTTTTGTATATATTAAATGAGTTTTATCAGTTGTCAACTTTTTAATAACGAAATGGGTTATTATCATCATCTTGATTACAATTTCAAAGAATAACATATTTCAGTTGAACCCTACTATCCATACATTATCAAATTCCATATCACTTGTAATGGATTTCACTTTTTGTACGGATATCTACCTGTCTGTTATTTCCTTTAGAGGCATAAGGTTGATCCGCCCTGTAAGGGCCGACTAATATAAAATAAGAATTCGTTCTGCTAATGTTCCAGAAATACACGTTTCACAAATGGTCAACCGAGAATGGAAATTTGTTTAATAGACATTAATGGCACATTTGATACACAAAAGGGAAGATTAGTACATTTGTGAAACGGCTCAATCACCCGTGACAGTGGCATGTGATTCTCAGTTTCAGGAAACGAACATATAAATCAAAGGATTGAAGACGTGTGTATTCGTTGTGACATACAATGTCGACCAATCCCTCCAGATAATGAAGTTTCAAGAAGGTTGGCCCCCTCGGCAAGGAATGAACTTTTGGTATCTTCATATAAACGAATAGTATATTGGAAAGATAAGCACATTTTACCGATGAATGATACACCCACAATAATAATATGATAAAAAAAGTATTCGCCATTCTCTATACTTAATATCCAAGATTCAATCTTTCCTGGCAATAAGTCTAAAAACGAGTACCGCAATGAAGATATCGTGATCCAGTAAAAACAAAAAAACATTCTTGATCATCTCAATCATCAATCAATTTTTTTGCAATAATGCAATTTCAAGAAGAACTGCCCTGTCACAGCTGATGTAGAGACGACCAAGTTCTAAACATTTACCAGTTTAGTTCATCATGATCCTACATATCGGATTGAGTCCAATACATTTATGTTGAAAAACTGACATAATATAACTAACTGTAACTGTAGATATGTTTGGTGAATATGTACATTTACCGAATATTCTACTGAAATCTAAGAGTCGAGAATCACTTAGATCCCCCACTAAATATACACTCGCATCATGTTATGAAGAAGCCCCAAATATTTTTGGTCTCAGTTTTGTTTCAACGCTTTTCAAGGCCTGTATACATTATTCCGTCAATTAACACCGTTGACAAATAAACGGGTTGAAATTAGTCTGAATGCACGTCCTTACATATTAACTGTCATCTGGCGACGTCTTGTTCATGGAACATTTGTGAAACCGCTCAAAGAATTTCATTAGAAACGACTGGAGCGCGTCGTAGCGAACATCTTCCTAAATTGCGCGTACTACTGAGGTGTGGTCTGATTTGTCGAATTTTCAGGCAACCTGCGGTAGAAATATAATTACAGAGCTAAGTAAATGATGGTAATTTTGTTTCAAGCGCGCTGTGGACGAATTGAACCACGGTTCCTTCTGCTGAAAATATCAATATGAATTACAGTTGCGGTGGGAGCTAGTTATTATATCTGCGGGCATTGTGTTTGTATTCTTAGAAGCAATTGAGTTGAATCCCCGATTACCCAAGGATTTCAAGCGCTTTCCATATATACTTTCACATTATTATTTACAAACCGTGATCAACTACCTGTTCGTATGTTTTGTGACATTTTTATTTCTTCAATTTTCACAAAAATCGTGTTGGAATTTTAAAAATTCGTACGAATATCTTCAAATTGCACTCAGGTTGGAGAAATCTTATGATTTTAATTTTTCTGGGTTTCAGGTTTGCTCTTAAAAGTATTTTTTTTATGTTCACAGAACGTCGTGAAATACCGACATTGTCCTCCTGATATTGAAGCATTTCAAGAATTGTCCAAAATATAATTTGATTGAATAACTTTTATGAATAACGAAATTCCATGAAATGTTGAGGCACGGATAGAGTTGGAATGAAGCGTTTTCAGTTCCAACTTCTACGTTTTGTAGAGTCCAACAGTAACTGTTGTATGGACATACTCTTGAATAACTGCAATAGCACCAGTTGTAGCGAAAATAAAGAAAATTAGCCCCGGACTGCAGTCTAATGTCTTGCAAGGCCAAATTTGAGTTTACTATATGAATATTCATTATTCTCAATTATTAAAAGAATCTCAGTCATTGGAATGAATTCCTATTATTTTGTACAGTTCATTAGAAAATGAAATATAATATCCGATGATATATCACTCACCGCGTGCTACTTTAGTTCATCGAAAAGTTTGCTATTCCAAAGTAGTTCGGAATGCACTACTTGAACTAAAATGTGCTTTGTTTTGTTTGTTTACATCTATGTGAAAGAGTATCAGATAAGCGAAATCAAAACTGCACGGCGATATTTATTTTGCTTAAGCCTCTGACCAATTTTTGTTCAGTCAGAGGTGCTGTTTGAACAAACCTTTCGTTGTTCATCTACTTTTTTTCTTTTGGTTTCGATACTCAATCAAAAATCATTTCGAAATATAATTTTTCTATGTGGTCCTTCAACATCATGTTTCTGTTTTTTTAAAATGTTTATGGCCCATTACGTATATCGTGTGAGTTGCATTGATTGTCAAAAATAAACAATTCCTTTTTTCTTTGTAGTAGGTTCACTATACGAGAGCAATTTATGTAAATCACATGGCCCTATTTATGATTTTCAAGCTCGTTTGGATCGATGAGTACCTCTTAACCGAAGCGAGACCAAATAATAAAATGATTCATTCAATAGCCGTCTCTGCTGAAAGAAATCTGTAATTTTTATAGGTGTCTGTCGAGAAACCTCTATTGTACTTCCTAGTACCCATGCTCCGTAACAGTGATTTATGGATTACAAAATTCACATGAAACGCCATCAAGCACTCCAGAGAAGGCAAACGAAAAAAGAAGTAGAGAAAATATGTGAAATCGGTCAAATAAAAATTTGACATTTAAGCGTTTAAGCGCTTTGAGCCGTCCCGCCTATAAACTACAAAAATCTTAACACCTGAATATATAAAAATATAAAATATTTATAAAGCCGTAAAACACATATTAAAAATAATATTTATATATCTGAAAAAGGCCGCCTCAACGTTTTACGGCCCGAATGAGTTGTTTACGACGACCGCCTCAAAACTCAAGTTGGCTATGAATTCTCGTATAAACCGAGCGAGCTGGTGCGCGTTAGCATCCCAGATCTCTTTCCTTTTTTTCTGTCGAGCCATACTTTGCGTTTTCATAAATTACGTCACAGTAAAATCGCTCGGCTTCAGTTTTCTTTTTGACAGTTTTTCTAAATCTTCATTGCGACGTGGATATTTTAAAATCGCATTGAATACCTACGTCATTCCAGGGCAATTACAGTGGTGGATATAATACTTTTTTTCAGGCAAAACACGAGGCCCCAGTTTCATGCACATGTTTGCGAAAGAAAATGTCTGAACGCAAATATAAAATGTTTAACACTTTGTTACATAATTTTTCTGTATGAAAATGTGAGTTCGAAAAATTACCTCATTAGGCAGTGCTCAGAGAAGCATACGTCTTTCTAGCCAACTTCCAGATTATTCAGATATTTCCCAAAAATCTGTCCTGGATGAAGGCTATTTTATTCACTTCGTCAATAAATGCATTAACCTGCCCATATGCGGAAAGCGTTATTATCATTCAAAATTAGCATCCCCGGTTGACAAATGAGTTGCATGTAGCCCAAATCCATTCAAAGTTTTTTGGAAAACCTATCGTTATACTGGAATTGATTCTACCTGAGAAAATCAAATCATTAAAATGGATGCTTTTCCCCGAACCCTGTTCCTGAAATCTGACTGAATTGAGAAGTTAGCATTTTCTGCAGTCACCTATGTTTATGATTAATCAATCGAATGCATATAAAAAGTAAAGAATGTAGTTATTTTTCGAAATTTCAAATGCCCGAGGAGCGTCCAGACATTATGTGAATCAAAAAGAAAGAACATTATTATCTCCGATTCAGATGAACTGGACTTGAATATAAATTCTCTCAGGCTCTCGCTTAGGTTTCATATTTTGAGTGCACCTGTTCAATTAAAAACAATACTATAACGATTCAATCTTTGTTTCAGGTTTGGTTCCAAAACAAACGATCCAAAGAGCGGCGACTGAAACAATTGACGTCGATGGGTAGGGGTCCATTTTTCGGGGGTTCCAGAAAGATGCGCGGTTTCCCCATGAACCTTTCTCCGGGAGGATTAGAAGATGGCCCCCCAGGATTTCCGTATTTTGCCGATGGAAAATTTGAATTCGGCTACGGAGGACCTCCTTTTCATCCTCACGACGGACCTTTCTTCCCCGGACATCACCCAGGAGGAGGGCCTGGAGGGCAGGGATTACCTTTCGGACAAGGAGGTAAAACTGAATTTTGATTGAAACTATTGATCACAGTCATACCAGAGTTTATACAAAGAGTGCAAGTTATTCAAAACCTGTAGAAAATATATCGGGCTCGTTGTGAAATTCGATGGTCAAGATTTGTAGGGACATATTTTAAAATCATATAACTTGTTTTGGTTGCAGATTTTTTCTGTTAGACATGACTCAATTTGCATCCTCAATATTCATCAAGTAATTGTATGACAATCCAAAAAAAATTCAGGCCCCATAATTGATACAGTGTTGATTAAAATTTAATGTTTTATCGCATTTTCATAATATATTATGTATATGAAATAATTTCTTTTTGTCCTTAAAATAGATATTATTAGAAATTTTAAGCTTCTTCATTTCCAGGGAAGAGAAAACTCAGAATCAATTACAATACATTAGATAGTATTTATTTCGAATAGATGATCTTTCCTTTTCTTGTATGGATCAACCATTTTTTGATTTTATATACATATCTTTCTGCATCTCAGAGACAAACTGATAACCTGTACAGTAGTTTACAAAGGGGAAATTTTTCTATACGAGGTTCAATGAAATGAAATCTGTCAGATAGATGGAGGAAATGGGGAGGTGCCCGTGGATAATGTTTGGGAGTGATAAGGATGAAAACTGATGGTTAGTTTAATCTCAAAGATATCTTGCATTGAAATACCGGCCCTCAGGAAATAAGATCTCGAAGCAGACAGATTTGTTATCACGTAACATGCACGTTACTTCAGACATATCTGATTGGATGAAAGCTTTCCTCCCCTATACCCAGATTTAAAATTCGAATGATTCAGACGTGTCTGATCGTTCTTGATGACAATACCAAACACGCCTTTCATACAATAACATAGAGGCCAACATTTTTATTCAAAATTCCCTTCACAAAACAGTTATTTTCTTTCTTCACTTAATAATAGATGGTTAATTCAAATAAAGGCAGTGAATTCTTGACTGATCAATTTGAAAATTATTTTTATTTTTAGTAACGATTTCGATTATTTCAGGAGGTCCAATGGATCACTCGGGTCCCATTCCCATGGGAGCTGGAGACTTCGGAGGAATGCCGAACGAGCAAAGCCAGTTCATGCCCCAGCAAGGACCAGGACCTGACATGATGCAAGGCAACGGTGGCGGGCGAGGTGGAAGTCCTGAATTCATGTCTCCCGGAAATTTCTCAGATAACCCCCAGCAACTTAGTGAAGGTTTGGTATGGTAGCTGGCGAAGGCTCTGGCGAAAAGGGCCAGAGAATGAACGTTTTTATTTTGAGCACAGGTGATAACTCTTGTTTTGCCAAATTGTTAATTTATTGGCTTGTGATTGGACTGCCAGTTGGTGTAGAGTGTGATGAAAATTTGAAATGGATATTACTTATGTCTCAACACCTAACACGGTAGAGTCATTTTTATTGAAATATTCCCATAGAGATATATTATTACTCCAAAACTTAAGTGAAAACACCTGCACTTGGGGAGAAGAGAGTGACTTAATGATGTTGTCATCGTTTGTGAAACGCTAATTGAAGTTGTAGCACTACTTAAGAGTCGTGTTATGAGTGGTATGAAGCGATTACAAACGGGAATTGAGGGTAGGTGGAAGGTTAAAAATCATGCGATTGTTTTCTGTTTTGTATTATGGTATTTGATCTTTCTTTGAACTTTTCACTTCTGCATAAAATATTTCAAGTCATATCCATGATTCTTAAACGAATTTCATAGGCACCTATTCCTTTGATGAATTAGAATTGGATTCGAAAAGGCCTAATATTATTTCTCAGTAAAATGTACCATAACAAAAACAATCTTTTCACCTGGATTCTCGGCCGGAAAATTTCCGAAAATATATTATACTCTAACACTAACTGTGTACCAAATCATGGTTGTAACCACTAGTTCAATGCACTGTAGCCCAGATTTTTATTTCCAACAGAAATGTTTCTACAGCTGTTTTTTCGCATTTGTCCACTGATTAAACAGATAATTGAGCTTCTGATGTTTTTATGAATTTTTCGTTGCAAATGTTAGATAATTAATATAACCCCAGTGCAATTCAAATATTTGTAGAACGAAAATCATCTGTTAACTGTTTTTAGTATGGAAAATGTTTGTAAATATGATAAGTTCAGAAATATATCTGTTCAATGAAATGATGAAATTTGTAAATACTTCCCCACTATTCATCATTTTATCGATCGTATCTTGAGCTTTTGTAATATGTTGTGTATATTTCTTCGATTCCTGATTTTAACTAAGTGCCAAGCAACATGCAGAATGACATATTCATCATCCAAACTCATATTTTGAGCCTCAATCCACAAAACTTTGATAGCCCTATCCACAGCTTCCTCACGAAGCTATTACCGTGAATATGTCAGTCTGTTGATCCGTATTTATGTATAAATTGATGTACTATTTATAAAATCAATGTATAAAGAAAAAAGTAGTTATGTCCTTGTAAATATTCGAACAATTATTATATGTTATGTTGGTATTATTAAGATACTTTCCTCGAGAAGATTGACGTGTTTGTCAATGTGAAGCAAGGTAAGCATTTTGAAATATCAGTGCACAAACTTGCCTAGTTGTCGTACAAAACATTTGTACAAAACTATTATTGCTGTAAAAAAGCCATCCGGATATACATATATTAGTGTAAATTGTTAATATTAGGTGTCCTAATAAATCACACATTCTATATTACCGTTGTTTATTATTTTCCCAGAAATATGTAATCTTATTGAACCCTATGAATAAAACAAGTCAAATTATAAAAATACAACCAATAATCAAATACATTTACATATGAAAATATGTCACTAGATAAAAGATAAAATGTTTCAATAGAAAGACGTTCGCAGAAACTACATATCCCGACTCAAGTCGCCTCTGAAACTGAGAATCTGATGCAGAGGTAAAGAATTCGAGGTCCTTTTTGTTTGCCGCTCTTATAGTTCGTGGTAGAAAGGAATGAAGGTACTGATTTGTGTTTCCTTGGTGAAAATGATCAATGGAATTTTCGAAAGCTTGGAGTTTTTTCAAAGAGTAGTCTTACAAATGCTCTAAAGCCCCACTATCAACTAGTTCCATGTCCTAACTAGTAGAGTTCGGGTTGAACCGCGTCCAAGATTCGTATTAGACGTTCGGCTCTGATTTTGGAGCCATTTTCAAGAATGTATATGTAACTTTATGCCCAATCTGCCTACTCTTCAGCTGTTGTCACAGGGAAAGGATTTCTGACTCGATGCCGGGGTCCCAATCTGCCTACCCCCCAGGTTTCGTCACGAGTTCTGTCTAAGGTCCCAATCTGCCCACTCCTTAGATTGAATCGGTTCAATTCCTCCGAGCAAAAATACAACATTCTGAACAGAAGATCATGCTTATCACAAAAATGTAGATTTCACACAACTATCTCGAAATTAATGAATCTAATAACTATTTCCACTATATTTTAGTATTTTTGACATAAACAAATATGTTAGAAGAAAATGATAATAGCATAGGATACATCAACACTGTGAGTGAATTTAGCTACATATCCACCATAAATGATCTCCAAAAAACGATTTCCTGTTTAAATCACATTTTCATAAAATCAAATCAGAACAAACATCACGCACTCAATGATACCGATTGTCGAACAGAATAACATAACTGACCACTTTACAACCCTACGACGGGTTGAGAGGGAGAATGAGAAAATATATAGTATCGAAACAGCAAAGAATTTAAAATTTTCCGAAACAGTAACAGGTAATACAAGAAAGAAACTGGGAATGCATGTATTCAACAGCCGATCCAAATGATGCAATAGCAATTTAGTAGACGTACTCAAAAGTTCTGCAGTTGAAAACTTGACTCGAAAGACTTCCAAAATTGACCTTGGCCTACAAAAAAATGATAGAAAAATGAAATGAAAAATATAGATATTAAAATAAGCCCTGTTACTCAATTAATTCAACCAAATGCAAATATTATGACAATCAAATTGGGCAGAATGTAAATAATAAAAACAAAATGTGGGAGATCATGAAAGAATTGACCGGTACAGGAATAAATGACCGAGAAATTCGTTCAATAAAGAAAAATAAACATGGTAATTTGGTAACAAATAGCAGATACTTAGCAAACCAATTGAATGAAACATTTTTCGAAATAGGAAAATTGTGAGTTGGGGAAATGAGAGCAGGTGCCAACTACAAATCGACCAGAACGATTTATTGAACTCGATTGCTGAAAGATCTCTGTAGAAAACTACAGGCCCATTTCCCTCATAACTTGCCGTGCTCATGCTTGTTTATCGACCTTAGCAAAACATTCGATACAATCAGTCACTCGCGACTCACACACAAACCTTAAAAGACGTAGGTATGGAAAAAAAAAAGTCCGAAAATATTCGGAAACCATTTGAGAAAAAGAAAGGCAGTCGTTCGAGTAGCTAACGACTTGAGCAATCAAAGAAATGTTGAGTTTGGTGTTCCTCAAGGGACAGTCCTAGGCCCTACTCTATTGAACCTATATCTGAATAGTATTTGCTTACTCCAGTAAGGTGAAGATCACAGGCTACTCAGATGAAACCGAGATTTTCTACAGGGGAGAATCATGGTTAGAACTAGAACAGAACGTTCAAAAATATTTCGGTCTCATAAAAAAAACTCTGAGAAAACCCACAATCTAATTTTCAGCAGTACAATATCAGGTCTTCATCATTTTCAATAACTGAACATCGAAAAATAATAACTCAAAAATTGCCTATTCCTCAAGCAGCTCAAAACTCCCCATTATGGACTCGTAGAAAGTCATATACGACATGGCATATTGGTATGGGGAAGGACTGCAGACACATTAATGCACCAGAGATCATTCAAAAGAGAATATTGAAATTGATAACATCAAATAATACAAGATCCAACCAGTTGTTCAAAGATTGTCAAACTTATGGATAGCAGGCAACTCTTCTACTACCGCATCAATCTCAGGTGTCAAGTTCCAATTTCAGCCCACTAATCGTTTTACCGTACTCTAATCTTACCCCTTCTATTGTAAATTGTAACAATTCTCATAAGAATAAAGTCTCATTATTAGTATCATTATTATAATTTCATTTTCATTCATATTTCCCTTAAAAAAAATCTAAAGAAGGCAGGGCCTTGTACGGGAAAGGAACTGAGTGCTGCAGCGCTATGGGTCTTCTCAAGGATTTTTCCCTGACGCATTTGCTATTTCAATCAAAAGGAAGTCCAGAAAAATCTACAATACTACCGGGTTGGCGTTTTCGTTCAAAAGCCTCACCTACACAGATTGCTATAAAGCCAAGTATCGATTGCCTATTACATGAATTCCTCCATAGAAATTTCTGCCGTGACTGGAAATCGAACGGGCGCCTAGCCCGCTCGGACTTAACCGAAATAATTTCGCAGATATTATTATATAAGTAGAAAGAAAGATAATTCAAAATATATCATGGCGTAGGCCTAGCCTGACCCGTAAAATAAAATAAATTCCATTGGTTCAGCTCATCTAATCAATCCTAGAAATGAAATAAACAAAAAATTTATTCTACTGCAAAAATTTGTTTCTAGCAGATAGTACGTGTACCGCAGCGCCACTGAAAAAGGAGCTGAAAAACTGTCAAAATGGATTGAATAAGTTGTACCCACATCTTACAGAAACAGATGAGTAACAGTCTACTTGTATAGACCAGAAACTATTTCTCCACATTATGTAAATGTTGTAGACACCAGCTATATACAGTGCGTCCCATGAAAATACCCCCGTATCTTCCGTTAATTTTGGAGAAGAGCTCTGAATATTTTAGGATCGGTGGATGCACCAGCAATGAGTCTAAATGTTGCCTAGGGTTTAACTGAATAACAGGAAAGGAACATATTGCACCTCATTTTTGCGGTCGAAGCACATGCAGACGTTTTCAGTCTTCGAATCCTCTTCTATATTCCCCGTTACTATATCCGAAATTATTCCTATTTTTTCTAGAAAAACTAGATCTGAAGTTTAATTTTATTTGAATCTTTTTAAATGAATTCCAAATCAAGTTTTCTATGGAACATAAAAATAAATAATAGCGGTGAAAGTTGGGAAATGAGGTGTAAAGGGGACCCTCACAATTGGACGGAATTGATAGAAATAAAAGCAAGATGTGAGTGGTGGTGGAGGCTATGTAGTCGATAGTAGAATTCAGTCATATTTTGCTATTCCCTATTTTGTGAAACAAAATCAATCATCTTCTACATACTCAGGGGCGTAAAACCTTACGTCTAAGCCTGAAAATGTTAAATTGTAATGGGAGCAAGATGGTTTGAAATGCAAATATTTTATTTATTTCATTTGAATTGAGATTAGGAGTATTACATATTATTCTTTCACACATTTTTGATATTATCAAACTATTCATTCAGAGAAGCAATATTTGATGCAATTTTTAGCTGTAAACAAACACCTCGTTTCGAAATCAAAATGTCTGAGATATAAAATGTACCCAAGGCATATGAGGATCTAGCAGAACTAATTCATCCCAGAAAGTTCATACCAAATTGCCTACACGAATAACTCAGTTGTAATGACAACTGGTCCCACTGAACTCGATGAATCAAATATCCGTAAAATGATAGATAGAATTATCCTTTCCGTTATCCTAGATTCGTTTGTACCTATGCTTATCCTTTGAAGTAATATATCCATCTCGCGATTCCATAAAATCATACTTTCCTCAGACAATAATGATCTATATCATAATTGCAATCACTCATATATGTGAACATACTTTTGTTGTTTGATACCCACTTTCTTAAGATGAATTCTGCGGATTTTATCAATTGACTGATGTCTGCTATTAGTTTCTTGCCTTTTCTCATCAGATCATCTACAAAAAATCTTCCAGAATAGCCCTACTCGCTTCCGGAAATGCTGCTTCATTTTCGATCCCTATAGGAACCTAACAGCAACAGTATTGAGTTGATAGCTGCTATACTTCTGCTCATCTGAAAAACGCCAAAGAATCCTTCGTAAGTTCCTTCAGCCTTATACCGATTGAATATCCTCTTAAACGAAACGCCTGTATCTGTCGGCGCCGAACCAGTAGAAACCATTGTTGTATCTCTGTGAACTCCATTATGGGGTGAATAATATAAAGAATGATTACTTATACCATGTACCAATTCCTTTTATTATTGAAATCTAGTTCATTTTGGTATCGATCTACTCTCAATATTCCTGAAACTTTCTGAAACTGGTATTGTAGTTAAAATACCCTACTTCGCTAAAAAAATTGTTGACATAATCCTCGAAAAATGTGATCTTTTGAACTTCGAAGCTCCTTTCTGATCACCGAATGGAAAAAATATTTCTTCCTAATAGAGCAATAAAAAAATAATCATCCCTATCTGAATCAGATATCAATGTCTCTTGTGATATTTGAAACAGAGCTCTGCAATCTTGTGGTATGGAATCTAACGAATATTTTCATTATACTTGTAAAAATACAAAATGATCTCAAGGCAAATGAGGAAATTTAAAATAACATTGGCAAATTTTATTGCAATGTTTATGTACCTGGAATGTTCATAACGAGGAGTGTAAAAATTTCCCACCAATAGAACTTGATATCGTTCAAGGATTGCGTTTTATTATTTTCTTCGCATACATACAAAATATAATGAATAGACGAGTTCTTTTCAACACTAATCATTGGTGGAACAAAAGCTGCTAATAAAACTAGATACATGACTTTCATACTGTAAGTATTATCAGTTACCTTTTATTAAATAACCGCATTCTCTTCTCAAAATACTAATTCCCACTGAAAATATCAATCCAATAATTCTCATTTATGTATCCAGTTTGGAAAAGTTGCAATGAGTGCAAAAAGTGCAATTCCAGCGGGATGAACGAGATCCAGCAGAGAAGCGTGATTCACACGAAATGAAATTTGAAAAAGATCAGATGAAGTGATAATATATTCATTCAACCAAACAAATTTTAAAAATTTATTCGAAATATAACCAAATGAGTATCGATATATTTATTCAAAGTATACCTATTTGAAGAAAACATCCTTCAAAATTTACCAAAAAACATATAACTGTGAAAATATAGGATGGTATGGGCAATACTAGTGAGAGACACTATTTTGTCAAAAATTTCTATGGCTTTATTCTGCGGATGGATCTGCCATCGTGGACTGTTGACTTGGCAATCTCCAATCAAGAAGATGTTTGGCCGTGACACATATTTCATTGAGAGTATCTTGAACTAAAAAACCTTATTCGGAATTTCACATGATTTTTTTTCAAGTGATTTTTTTATATCACAGTTTCAAAGAGCTCTGATATAGCTCGTTCCAAACCCTCCCTCCAGTTGCTCCACTTGTAGCAGTGCCACCCAAGATCTTCACAGAGTTTAGAACACGAATATGAAGCCAGAACGCGACGCTCTCCCTTCGTTTGGAAGTTATGACCCTTCATATTTACTGCGGAATACGTGTTGTTTCGTTTATTCGAACAATCAAATGATTCTGGGAATTCTGATTCGAGTTCATTTTAAAAAAAGGCCAGAAAGGATGATTCACATCATCAGACATGTAAAAACACTTCAAGGACCGAGAAAGACACGATACTTGCGGCAAATCACATTATAGCATAGGTAGTCGACATCTCGAGGGGTTGGTTGAGATCGATATGTTTTTGCTAAACAAAATTAGAAGCGTATTGCTATAAAGTGAGGAACGCTCCTATGTCATTATTAGGAATTTTACCGATAAAGATCTAACTATAATGGCGATATTACTTGATGAAGATGACAAACCGTAAAAAATAAACAAAAAATATTTTGGGTGCATAAAACGTTACAGAAACGTAAAAATGAAGGAGAATATCATACTTTACTTTTTTTTTAAGTGGAAGACGCCGAAAAAAATTTCACCAATATTTCCGAATCTGAAAGAATCAATTATTATTATTATTATTTGCTAGATGAAATATCTATGTGATTGGTATGTTGAAGTGATTCAATAACAAAAAAACACAATGACATAAAAGAAAGTAGTAATGGATAAATGTAGAGTCTAAAGTAAAAATAATGCTTTCAAAACACGGGAAATACATTGTCATTGCTTGAAATTTCAAAGGACGAAAATACCTATTCCAAAAAGAGTTTCATATTACACACTCTAAAGTTTTGAAGGAGCTTTCAAACGGAATATTCGATTATCATCTTTGCTGAGAATCGTTTTCTGTTAGTGAATGATATAGGTATGAGGTAAATACCAAATATTGAATCGCACTGGCCTATTCTTGAAAATCAATATTTGAAAAAATTTACTACAGTTTCCTATATCATTTTCACTGAAAAATAAGAATGACAGGATGTACAGGAAACTAACGTATTTTTTTTTTCAAATGGCAAACGTCATCAGCCGAAATACTTTAGAAAACCAAGCCTTAATAATGACTGTGTATACCTATTCTCAGAAGCAACTTGGTTATTGACAATCCGACAATACGACAGAAACATTTTGATGGAAAATTCTTTGCCCCATTGGATCTATTACTATTTGTTTTGTTTATGGAGAATGGAGATATTATAGTAGAGCAGGTTCGCCAATTTCACCTGTTAAAAATGCATAACTGCTTTTCACGCCGTAATTCGAAAGCTTCTGACACAGGAAACGTGAAATGAATAGAACGTTATAAGCATAATCAGAGCTACCCGCTTCAGCAAGTATTAGTTGAATATGAGATTCCTAATTTCACACAAAAAAAAACTTGGTTGGTAATGTTGAGAGAGCTCCCCCAGTGGTTGTAACAATACATTAAACAGTTTTTTCTCTCAAAATCCCTTATTGAAATGTTCAATATTCAAACTATTGCATTTTTTCGAGATTGGTAGAGGTCTCTCTATTCGGATGCGAGACCTCGAATAATTTGGATTGAACTTCCTTCAGGTAAATCGTTTCAATCTTCTATTATACTTCGGCTGGTCCCTTCCGAATAGATCATCTTGTAGATGTTCAAGGGTTATGAAAAGGCAATCAAGATTTTATTCAGAGTGATCTCGAAATAATCAAGCAGCCTGAATAAACTGTTTATTCTTCGTATAATTCTCCGCTATACCCTATAAGCATTTGATACAGACATTATTTGAATGCAATGCTTCAAAACTCCATCAACCAAAAAACTCACACTCGTTTTATATTATTTCAGATGTAAGTCACGGATTTACCGTTTGTGATTATTGTTACATCGTAGGATACCGAAAGTATTTTATTTTTCGGAGCAGCCAACATTTGTTCGTTATAGTGTCCTTGCTAATACCGATTTGGTAGGCCACAGAATTTTGAAAATTCAGGCCCTGTTTTGCCTGCTAGTTGCCCCACCAATATCGTTTTCGTACCAAACTAGCATGTTCATAGATTATACTGATCATTCTACGATTTTCAATGAACTTTACCGCCCAAAAAATACAACAGTACGATATTATGATAAAAGATTCGATGAACCAATTCGATTCCTTGAAATCCATAAAAAACATTTCTAGGGAGATGTGACTCAAAACATATCAACAAAAACTCTGACGATATAGGTATATCACATAAAGTCATAATTTTATTGTTAACTCATACACAAAACACATTTAATTGGAAATGATCGCATAAAATTCATAGAATATTTCTACAGGGAGCATGAATAAAAATAGGGAAATTTTTCTAGACATATTTCACGGGGTATTGATTCCATAGTCTGAGGAATCCCATCCTAAATTATTGGCACGTCATTAATACATAATTAAATCAACATGTAAGTGCTTGAAAAGTTCAATTTATCCTGTCTGAGAATCACCCTTCACTTCAACATAAAAAACATTTATTGATACGCGGCTTTCATTCCTTTCCGTTTGACCGCCCCATGAATTTCCAAAGGAGACGCCTTTCATATCACAAGAATTTTGCGTTTCAATCGTTTTTGTTTTTCGTCGATTGTTTCACCGTTCGATGCCCATACGAAGTCTGCTAGCTGCCAGTCCGGAACTTGATGTGTGTCAGACGCAGCCTTCTGTTCCCATACAACTTATTAGGCAGTTGACGTGTTCCGACCACATTTATTATTTGCCCCATTCGTTTACCTCTAATGTACGTTGTTTTCGTGATGCCAATCCTGATCTCAATTCTGATCCCGCCCTCGTTCAAGGGCACATGTTTGTAGAAACAATTCGGCGATTGAAGCATAGGATTAGCATGACACGTAGTTATTATTAGAACCGGAATTGGATATTATTTGATTCTGTTTTCACCATTCTGCCATTGCCAGTGCTCTTCGTGTGAAAATAGTCCCTTAAACTTGTGCCCAGTGATAAAAAAAATATGAATATACTTGGAACTACGATTCCAGATGATAAAACGTACAAAAAGTAGATAAGAAAAACAAACATTTCAATGGAAAAGAATCGCAAGATTTACATGAGAAATTTAATTTTCAAAATAGGCATATACGGAAGGGAATCTTTTATCTTCATTGAAATTTTAGATAGTGAAAAATACTATGAAGAAATTAAGATCTTTTTTAGATTTCGACCTACAAAGATATCGATAACCAACAATTATCCTGTCCTTTCAAAGAAGTAGCTGAGACAAATTGACCATATTTCACTGTGTATAATTTGGGTACTCTTCTTTCATATTTTGCTGTCAAGATCATGTTAGAATCGGTACTGTCAGTTTTCAAATATTTTTTTTATTATTGAACTTTGAGTTAGAGTTCCAAATTATAAAGATGGAAGATACGCACTACATGAATTAATTGAATTATTGAAAGATGCCCTGTGTGCTAACATTCTGCTTGCAGTAACGTTGAAAGCTGGATTCACGCAGATTCAATTATCAAATGAAAATTAACGATTGTAGCAATTCTGAAGGCTGATTAGTGTATGAGCTATTTTTCACCAATCAGCATACAACTATGCTACAATAATTATTAATTGATCTTGTACAGTACAGTTTTCATAAGTACAAGTTCAACGTATATTGAATAAAGAACAAAGAAATGGTTGACATGATGTAATTCGGGGAGAACTCTGCAGAAAACATAATGAATAGCAAAAATCTCATGTCTGTGACTGTCGTGTATTCGCCGTGAGGTATACCTAATGAATCATCAATATGAATACCGTTTCATTTAATTGTCATGTCAGAGTGTGTAGCTTTTGTAAAATTCAACTCTCTTGAATATACTGGGATATCTGAATCATCTTCATTCTTTAGATGGATATTTGTCAATGTTCAAGCGCTGAATATTTTTCTGAAGGTAATTATCATGGATTTACTTCTGCACTTGTAGTAGTGGTGGTAGTAGTAGTAGAAATACTTTATGAGTGATGTCCACGCATATTATTGATCAATTGATGTAGTACGCTTTCTTCGCACGTAGTTCGGCTTGAAACTATAAAGTCGCCACGTCGATATTTCGTCACCCTGCAGTCATTTTCCGTACATCTAATGGAAATACCCTTTTTGCTCCGCTGCCCCCACAATGTCCTAACCCCTATCACCCATCAGTAGGTCAATTTTTATTTTTCTCCTTCGAAAAACAACTTGAGAGGGTAAGAGTTTCAGAAGGGTTTGCTTTGGGGCCCATATCATTCATTATGTATTCAAGCGAGGTACTGTAAACTTTTTATTTCATGCCTATGGTTGCACCTATTTATTTATCAATATTCCAGAAAAGCACATACTAAATTGGAAAGTTCTGCAAATTATCTGACATCCTATCGGACTGTTCACCTTTGTTTCCAGCCACGAAGATATTCCAATTTTCAAAAAGTCTGTCGAAGCATTCCATATCAAGTTGAATTGTCATTAAACTTTGATTGCATTATCTTTCAAATGTGCATACATCATTCACAGATATTTTAGCGTATGAGACATGAGTGGGTCTATTCGACCCTCCACTGCAACCCAAGAGGTTCTATTGTGGCTCACAGGCTTGTTACTAGGAGTCATTCGCCAACACGACAGAGAAAAATCTTAAAGAAAAATTTCCTGTTGGGGAAAAGGTAACGACAACTTAAGATTGAAATAATTCTTTGTTGCTACATTTGTCAAAGCTTATATTAATATTATGTAAAAAAATATCAATAAAGGTATAAAAATCCAAAAAGGCCTCAATGAAAAATCTCATCAATCAGGCCATAACATTGACATACATAATATAAACATTCAATGTGATGGGATATCCAACTATTCGGGTAAATATCACATCTCAACAATATTCCTATATTCTATAATATTAGGAAATAAACGAGTAAGACATTCAAGATTCAGCATAAAATACTGATTATTGTCTTCTGGAAATTACTGTCATCAAAATGTAGTTAGTAAAACCAATAATTTATTTTGTAAGTGAAGGTTTCAATGAGTTATTTTCGATGTGAGTGAATGAGAGTCCCAATAAAGTTTAAATTTTTTGAATTTGTGTCCTTGCCAACGGTGATAAGTGGCAGTTGTCAGGATACCTATAGATATAAGTTACAGCTCACACAATCTGGTTTCAGACATATTTCATAGAAATTTCTCATTATTTTCAGCTGACTATTTTTTGTATCCACTTTTTATAGTATTCTGATCGTGAGGCCATTGTGTAATGAAGCTGAATGAGTTTTTCTACCCACGATGAGCAGATACAAAAACTTATATTTCAGATTTCCGACTGTATGTATCAACCAGAATACTGTTTTTCCATTATCACCAGCCTTGTCTAGCGTAATATTGGATTATCACCGATAAATATTTGTGAATATATCGAAGAATTAAATATTCAGCAAACTCCGAACGGATCACCCATACAATCTCCATTACCGCAGTTACCCACCAATCCAACAAAACCAAAACAGTCGACCACCAATTTAAAAAAATGAAGAGAAGAATATACCATCGATGAGCGCTCCTCCTACACACCGTCACGTCCTCAGAAGCACGTCTTCTCGGCCTCCTGGATGCCTCTCGCACGGAGAACCCCACAGCCTACTCTATAATTAGAGAGCGAGCTTCTACCTTAATAACATCTTCGACGGTCGGCTCCACGGCCTCTCTTCAGATTATAGTGTTTTATAGTTTGCCAACTTCCAGTCGGATGACCATAGGGGTCACCGTCTAATGTCAAACAGAAATCTCGACGTGTCTTTATCTTTTTAAACTGTTCGGTACCGTTATGATCATAAAGGGAAATGCGGTTGCTTCTCGAGGAATTAGAGACTTCGTCTGATTTGTAATATGAAAAGAATTCATTCATAATTACATCAATCAGCCATGCAAAAATACATTGAATTTGTCTCTCGAAAGCTTATTCAAAGATATTGCGAGAAATGTTCTACTGCTAGTAAGTAAGTTTTATCGGAAAAATATTTCAGACAAAAATTATAGATCATAAAATTGTCTCCAAAAAACGTATCAATGATTTTTTTTCATGAAAGCCACCATTTTTGAGATAATACGATCCAAACAGTTGTAAAATTTGTAATCGTCATAATATGAATGAGTACGCCACGTACATACATTTCTTAAGTTTCAGTATATGTTAAAATATTTCTCTATCTGTCATTGTAACTTGCATTCAAAATGTAATATATAAATAACTTATAACTATAGGAATTTCAGGTAAAATTTAACCCAGTCCCGTCATTTATGTAGAAGAAACATTCAACGTAATCTTGGAATAATACGTTCGATATGTACGTCGACATTTTGGCTCTAAACTTACTGTCGTATTTGATGACTATAATGATTCAACAAAAAATATCAAAGCTTCAGAACAACATCGTATAACCTCAGCAACATCTTCATCTTCTGATATTTTATTTTACGAATTCAGGACAGTTTCAACTAGTAAAACGAGCTAATAATGATGCTGGTGTAGTCATCATTGAAACAGCAATAGAGCAATTTAATATGGTAAATATTAATGTTGTTGTTGGTGAAGATGTAGACTTACTCGTATTGCCCACTGCTAGAACTCCAACTGCAAAAACCATTTACTTCTTAAAACCAGGAAGAGCTCAACATCAATCGGAAGTGTATTTTTCTAAAAGTTTATCTACGTTTGCAAAGAGTCAAAATCATGAACTATTTCACACGCAATAACTGGTTGTCATACGACATCTGCATTTAACAGAAAATCCAAATTATCAGTCTTTGAAATGTTTGAAAAACAAGATTTAGTTCAATGTGCTCAAGTTTTCAAATACAGTAATTCAACTCAACAAGAAATCTAACCAAGGGCATTCACTTCCTTCCTTCTTTGTATGGAGCTCCTGAAAAAAACTACTTGCTTGGATAAGTACCGATATGCATATTTCGTAAAAAATACTAAAAATAAAAAACAAGTTCAATTGCCTTGTCTTCCTTCAACTACAGCTGCTGCTCATCAACATCTTTTTCGGGTGTATTATCAAGTTCAAGTGTGGCTTGGTTATCAGCTAGACCCTACATAGTGGGGTTGGAAGTTGGTTAATAATGGTTAACAATGTACTAGAACAAGTTCAAACTTTTCTCCCACCTGCACCGGAAAAACTGCTGAACAGAATCTTCTGCAACTGTAAAAAGGGATGCAACGATAAATGTGGTTGCAAAAATGTTGGACTATTTTGTTCTCTGGCGTGACCAAATTGTGAAGGCCGGTCCTGCTCCAAAGTTGAATCAACAGTGGACGACTCGTTTGATTCCGACGAGATGACATTCGATCATGCGATACGTCGCTATTAATGCAGTTTACTTGTTCTCAAAGTGAAGATGATGAAGAAGAACCAGAAGATCAAGAATATTTTTAATCAAATTAACATGCTTTATTACTTTTATTTCATTGACAGCTGGTATTTCTTCCAATGTTCGTTAATTTCAGTTATTTTTCAGATTTCACAAATTAAACAGGATAATAATTTGTTCGTGGAATAGACCTTCTGGGTACACCACGTTAAAAAAAGCGCGCTAAGTATACCACCTCATAGGAGGCGTGGAAACGTGTGAATGTTATGACGATTACAACTTTTTACATCGTAATTAATATCTCGAAAATGGTGGCTTGCATGAAAAAAATCATCAATACGATGATTTTCCGATAAAACTCACCATATTCCTGAAAATCGCGAAAAACTCATTTTTTGACCTTTGACTTCGAATCAATTTTATCCATGCAATGGAATGAGGAATTTCCAAATTTTATTTATGATTAAATTTTGAACAATTTTACTGATTTTCAGCTTGTTGTAACTTTCTGTATCACAAAATGTCCAGATTGACCGGACTATAATTAATTATTTTTTTTAGCATATAACAATATCTGAATTACTGAAACATCAACGGCATTTTCGACATTAGAAATGAAATGAGTTCGGGTGACGATAGCGCTGAATCCTTTAGGGTAAAAACAGAGTGGAGCAGCTGCGCCACGCCACTCGCTGCCCATATTGCAATGCATTTATACTTACTTGCCCCTGTAAAACATAGTAGAGTAGTTCATCCCGCCGTTGTTAAATCATCGGATTAGAGCAGTACTAAAAATGTTCACAAAAAACCATAAAGCCATGCGCATAAGACTAATAACTCGTGAAGTACTGCTGGTCATCCCGAGTGGGAAGATGCGTGACCTTAGTAGAACCAATCGCACCGCTAGTTTCAGGCAACTGCATTGCAAAAATCAAATGATTTTATTTTTTCGAAAAAGGCAGGCTGCCCGGAACGGTACCCGGCGAGATGAATGACTCCAATATGTTTATTACTATGTGTTTCTCCATAGCCACACGGCGATGTGCCTGGCGAGTTGCGCTACTCCACTATGTTTCTACCCTCACTTGAGAAAAATGGCTAATGAAACAGTAACGTCCAATTTTTGGAAAGTGACTGAGTTACTTATAGTAGTAAGTACCTATATCTTTTCTGACCTTTCGGTACTGAGATTATTTGTAATAACTATCTGGGATATCATGTCAGGGACATGCGTTGGTGTACACGTCAATGGGGATCTAAGAACTCCATTAATTCCGATGGGCAGAAAGACGTTTCGAATAAACGAAGAAAACGGAGTCGAGAAATTGTCGACAGATGGGTAAAATCCTATGCCAAATGAACAATTGGTCACTTTTCAACCTGAAAGTATATAGTATTTTTCACAGTAAATGGTATTCCCATTGTGTAGAAAATCATCTGGTAAAAGATGCAAATGTGCTACAGGGTCGAACTTAAGAAATTTGAATTTTGCATAATATAGGAGATATACAAGTAATTTATTTAAATGTTACAATCCTATTCTATATTCAGTTCAGTGTCGCTATCGCTATCCTCATCCAAATCAATTATAATTGGCGCAATTGATTTTACAGAAAGGTACGAGTTTTCAACATTTATAACATGACTAACAGAACTTTTCCAACTCTCGGTAGGAATGTCATTCATACAGTTCCTAATTAATTCTACCACACTACCACTTGAAGTCGGAGAAGTATTTTTTCAGCGCACGCTCGATTTAAGTTGGTACCACATAAGCTCTATGGGATTGAACACGCAGTAGTAGGGAGGTAGTCGTGACACTGTATGTCCCAATTCTTCTGCAATTGTATCACAAACATACCTTTTTTTTTCAAATAAAATGAGTGCAGCACTTGTAAAATTTCTTTTTTTGTATAATTTTCCTCAAAATATATGTCATTTGCAGCCATGAAGTTTTGAATCTCCAATTTCGTATTCTTTGAGCCAGGAATTTTTTGCAATTGTCGTCTATGATAGCTTGTGTTGTCCATTACTATTACGCTGTTTGGCGGAATGTTGGGTAACAGACAATTTTTAAACCAATCTTCAAAAAGCTCTGCTGTCGTATCTTCGTGATAATCAACACAAGAGTCCCTAATACTTTTGGCAGAAAGCCACATAGCGTTTGGGATCCAACCATTTTCTGATCCTGCGTGTAATATTGCGATTCTCTTCCCTTTATTTGATGGTGCTTTTGTTTTACACTTATCAGAGGAATCAGACCATCCTCTGGAAGGGGTGTCATGCGTGTCAAACCACGTCTCGTCGAGGTAGAGTATTGGCCGATTTTCAGACCGGTATTTTCTTATTGACGTTATATATTCAGAACGCCAGTTTATTAAACGTGTGGATTCCATTATTACTTGTCGCTTGTCAATTTTGCGATATTTAAAGCCCATTGCAGACAGAGCTCGTCAAAGAGTAGTGAGGCCACAGTTGATGTGAGTTTCGTCATTGATGAGCCGCTGTTTCAGACTTTTGATTGTAGGGACACGCTGCTCATCGTACATAGTGTAGATTTTTCGCCTTATCAAATCTTTTTCCCAGTCGTCTGGACTTTTTGTGACACCGGAATCTTTACGATTTTTTCTTAATTCCATGAAATTTTCAACAATTCGTCTAACTGAAGTAAGAGGCACCTTCGTCAAATTACTGGTTACTTTTGCTGCAGCACCCGCGTTATATCCTTGCTGAAGTAAGGAACTATACACATTTTTTATAATGATTTTCGCGTCACAAGATAAGTGATTCTTCTTTAACGAACCACTGGAAGAAGCACTATTACTTTCAATCCACGGACGCCACATACTGCCTATTCTGTACGTTGGGGTATAAAATCTTTGATATTAATGTCTGTAATAACAAATAAATGTTATGAAGATATTGCACGCCGTAACACAAGTGAACACTTCCAATGAAATACAAAGACTAAAATGAACAAGAAGTGTAAGCTGTAATCCCCTACAATCCCTCTCTGAGAAACAAATTTACCTGAATCCGGTCTTTTTACATTTATGATGTGCATCTCGGATTTTACAACTTAAGAATCTAATTCGTTTTATTATAATCCTTCAATCAATACCATTTATTGTGAAAACTACTATACCTAGCATTAATCGATACATCGGGAGTACACTCAACTTGAAACTTGTTTCCAAGTAAGTGGATTGGGATTGTTTCGAGAGACAGTTAGTTCTCTACATCTTGATAGTTTGTCGAGTTCTATATGATTCCTCAGTGACCTAAATAGATGTGAAATATATTTTCACTCGGTGTCACTGGGGGTTTTACTGGGTTTCCCTACGGTTGAAATAGCCCCAGAGCGTCCGCACAAAGCCGTACCTTTTGGGCGAACTCATAAGAGTGTTTCCGAAAGGAACACATGAACAAAAAGAATATATCATTTATAGATCAAATTATACGAAATGAATACTTTCTTTCTATCTCAAAGTAAAACAGCATCTACCAATCACTCAGAGAGCTTCAATTGGTCGACAGTTATATATCACTGATGAACCCGATGCGTAACGGCAATAGAAAATTCCGAATAATGAAATACATGAATTAACCCACTGGGTTTTATCGGCTTCAACGATCTGACACGACAACTATATTACTGTGTTATCCATAATGTCATCAGAACCTAAATCTACAATTACGCTTTCATTTCAGATTATCATTAAACCATCCAAAATAATTAAATAATCGCTAAATCAACATATCCATTTGTTCCTTTTTTATATCTTTCGTTAGTTCATATCACGCTAACATCATTCGAAATTCCATCAAATGTGGTATAAAATGGCACTTGTACAATTATTGGACTGAAGAGCTCGCATTCTATCACTGTTCATATAGGTTTCGGACAGCTGACCCCTCCTTATTCCTCAACGGAATATCAAGAAGCAATTAGGAACCACTGAATGAAAAAAAATAAAAAACGATATTTGCATAGTATACACAATAGTATTCAGGAATATCCACTGTTGCGCATACAATTGATAGTCTAAGGTCCACTTGAAGCCCGCCTAAACAAGCGAAGTTCATGATAAAAATCAATTCAAGTAGTTTTGAAAATTGGTAGGCACATATAAGTGTTACCTGTGAATTACGACCAATTAGCGGTCAAATAAAAACGTCTTATCAGGGTCGATTGACAAAACAATTCGACTGTTTCTATGACATTAAAGACCGGTTTTTCAATGCAAGTTATATGTCAGATGAAAATAACCGACAATTTTCATCCTTGTCACTGCCAATTAATACTCACGCGTACCCTCTCATTTCCTCTACCTATCTGACAAATAACTCATGTATCCTTGTTGTTGCGTCGTCTTTTTGTGAAAAGATTTTTGTCCTGACTTTTAAACAAGTTTATTTCACTATCAATCTGACAATATCATTGAAACTTACCTACTCGTTTCATATAACACAATATGAGAAAAAAAATGTATCAATATATAGAGTAACCGACCAATAAATATATTAATAATCAACATTTCTCCCCACCGTGACAAAGTTTTTTTTTTAACTTTGCTCACTTTCGATATTCAATTTGCACAGTTTGCTGACCGGTCGTTTATACGTTCCATTTGCAGTTTTAACCTGTGCAACTCGAACCTTTCCGTCAGGGCCAGGAAAAACTGCCTCAATTTTTTCCCAGTTTCCAAGACTTCCTGGGGGCGTTCTCTTCTACGATTATTACAATATCGTCAATTCCTATGGGTCTGCCATTGTCTCTCCATTTAGTTCTTCTGGTGAGAGTCGGCAAATACTCTCGAGTCCATCTTTTCCAAAACGCGTTCTTCAGTCCCTGCGCTCTTCCCCATTGACTACGCAAATCGTCACTACTTTCAGCCTCAAACGCCGAAATATCATTTGTGGCACCCAAAAGAAAATGATTTGGTGTGAGGGCGTCTAAGTCTTCAGGATCAGTTGATAGCTTCGTGAGTGGTCTGGAATTGATTATATTTTCACATTCTGTTAGTAGGGTGAGAAGAAGTCCATCTTTCAAGACTTGTTTATTCAAGATGGCATTGAATGTGACTTTCACCGATCGCACCAGACGTTCCCATGCGCCTCCCATATGAGGGGATGCTGCTGGGATGAATTTCCATTCAATGTTGCTGTTCAACATTGTCTGTCTCATTTTTTCCATATCCAATTCTTTCACTGCTTTCTTCAGCTCTTCGGAAGACGCACGAAAATTGGTAGCATTATCAGAATAGATCTGCAAAGGTTGTCCTCTTCTTGCTATAAGTCTTCTCAATGCCATGATAGCTGAATCTGCAGTCAACGAGTGCGCTACCTCAAGATGTACAGCTCTCACAGACAAACATGTGAAAAGAACTCCCCACCTCTTTTCACTGCGACGCCCAACCGTTACATACAGGGGTCCAAAATAGTCTATTCCTGTAAAGGTGAATGCGCGAGTTGGTGGAGTCAACCTGAAGACAGGAAGCTGACCCATTTCAGGTGTCTGAGGTTTGGCTTTCAAAAACTGGCACTTTTTGCATTCGGAAAATACATTCTTCACAGCTGATCTTCCATCGATGATCCAGAATCTTTCTCTTACGGCATGAAGGACAGTCTCGATGCCTTGATGGCCATACTTCTCGTGAAAGAACTGAAGCAAGAGTTTCGTGAATCTATGTTTGGGTGGTAATATCATTGGCCTTTTTGTCGCAGAATCCATTTGTGGGGCCAAGTCGGTACGCCCACTCAAGACTAAAATACCATTTTCATCCAGTTTTGCTGAAAGTTGTCGTAACCGGCTATGTTTTCCAATTTCTTTATTACTCTTGAGGAGATTAATTTCTTCCGGGAAACTTTCTTGTTGACATTGTCTAACCCATCTTTTTTCAGCTTCCTGAAGTTGCGATGTGGTCAAGCCTGTAGAAATTTCATCATTTTTCCCATGAACTTTCGATATCAGACATTTAACAAATTTCAGTATCCAGGCCGTAGCTCTCATTAACCTCATCCACTTTGAGAAGCGCTGTATATCTGGTAAACACGCATTAGGTTCAAAAATAGTGGCTAGAAATTCTGTTGACTGATTTCTTCCATCATTCAGTGTTTCGGACGTCTTGTGAAATTCGAGCTTCTTGAATGGCCATAGTCTCATCACGAATGTACAGGAATTCGGGTCCAGAATACCACTTTTCAAAGTTGAGGTTACTTCCACCATCCAAATATGTTCTGGTTGCATCGTCCGCGGCATTCAGCTTTGACGGTATCCAGTGCCAATCACAGGTATCTGTGGATTCTTGTATTTCACCAACGCGATATGCCTCGAATTGACCCAGTTTACCTCCGTCATTATTTATCCAGTGGAGTACTGTTGTAGAATCCGACCACAAGAATACCTTGTCAATTTTTATTTCTAGAGTTTCTAGGATTGTTATCAACATTCTAGTTCCCAACACAGCGGCTTGAAGTTCAAGTCTCGGAATTGAAATGGGTTTAGTGTGTGCTACTCTAGCTCTGGCCAGGATCAAAGACACTTCAATAAAATCGTTCGCTACAGTTCGTAGGTAGGCTACACAGGCGAAAGCTTTGCTGCTCGAATCGCAGAACAAGTGCAACTCTATTCTCTCAGCACAAGGTATATTTATAGAATAACACCTAGGACTTGAAAGGTATGTTACTTTATTGAGATCATCCAGCCATAATTTCCAAATTTGTTCCGAATCATTGTCAATTTCATCATCCCAACCGATCCCAGACTTCCATATCTCCTGAATAAGAATCCTTCCTCGAATTGTTAGATTCACAATCATGCCTAAAGGGTCGAAAACAGACATGACTAATTTTAGAATTTGTCTCTTTGTCGTCCCGCTATTACTCCTTGGATTGAAATGGTTTGCTTTAAATTCATAGCAGAATTGATCAGATTTGGAATCCCAAGAAAGACCTAATATTCGTTGTATATTAGTATCAGATTCCAGATCAAGGTCTTTGCAAACGAAAGTTTTATCCATAGCAAGAGTCTGCATGAGCTCATTTGAGTTTGATGTCCACTCAACCAAGTCGAAACCTCCCAGTTTTTGAATCCGTTTCACTTCAGCTATAATATCCAGAGCTTCTTCCACGTTGTCTGTACAATCTAGATAGTCGTCTACATAGTGTTTCTTCGTGATGGCATTCAAAACATCCTGTCTGTTCGTGAGTTGCTGAGCATTCAAATTTTTGATGAATTGGGCACAAGTTGGAGAACATGTAGCACCAAAAGTCATGACCCTCATTTCATACACACTATATGGCTGATTTCGATTTCCATCTCTCCACAAGAATCTCTGTGCACTCTGGTCTGGTGGAATTATCCTCACTTGATGGAACATTTCCCTTACATCACTGCAGAAGGCAATTTTCTTTTGTCGAAATTTCATTAACACTTCTACCAGCGGCTGGAGAAGATCAGGACCAGCAAGCAAATTATCGTTGAGACTCTGTCCGTGTGACTTGGAGGCAGCGTCAAACACCAGCCTTAGTTTTGTAGGTTTATTTGGGTTTATCACACCAAAGTGAGGAAGATATCAACAACGAGGGCCTTCTTCCCTAGCTTCTTCAGGCGTTAGTTTCCTGACATATCCCTTTTTAACGTAACTCTCAATTTTGTCGCAGTATCTTTGTCGAAAATTTGAATCTTTTTGCATTTGTCTTTCAGTGTATTCGAGTCTTCGGGCTGCTACGGTTTTACTTTCTGGCAATTGAATTTCGTCGTTTTTCCAAAGGAGTCCAATTTCAAAGTTACCTTCAAGTCTTCTGGCAGTTTTTTGCATGATTTTGAGAGCCCTGTCCTCTTTTCTACTGGTTTTGGAAGTTATTCGCACTCCGAAGGCTTCAGTAGTGAATGATCTTTTCACTAACTGGTGGAGTTCTTCTTCAGTGCTCAGACAGTGGCAAATGTGGAAGGAATACGGTCGGTTGGTTTCATTGTCTCCATTGGCTAAGTCTCCATGTAAAATCCACCCAAGATGTGTTTTTGTAGCAATTGGAGAATCGTCAGGTCCTTGAATGACTTTCCTCGGAACGGTGAGTCGAATGTTATCTTGGCCTAAAAGAATCATCGGACGACCATGGATTTCATTAAAAGGGATTCCTTCCAGATGATGATACTTCTCCCAGTCGCATTTCTTGATAATTTGAACAGGTAACGATAGATTTTCCACAGACCTAACGTTTTTCATTGGAAATCTTCTGGCATTTTGGTGAATTCCAGATATGTCAATGTCCAAGCAACAAGAATTTTCGTAACTCGAGGTCAAATTGTTTGTCCACTGTATACATAGAGATGCTTTCCTGCCTTCATTGTCAAGTTTGTCAGCAATTGATTTGTCTATTAGAGTCACAGTTGAGGCTTCGTCACACAAAGCAATAGTCTCTAATACAGTATTTTTTCCATATAATTTAACTTTGACCATTCGTAGAAGGATATTAGCTGCTCCCTGTCCTACGGCAAGAACATTTTCACTTCTGATGTTTTCGGTCTGCGTTGCCTGTGATAATTCTGCATTTGGTGTTTGAGCGGGATCTTTATGAAGAAGTCTGTGGTGGGAGCGTCTACAATTGTTGATACCACATTGATGCTTGGATTTACATTTCATTGTCTGATGATTATTTTTCAGGCACGAAAAACATAATTTTCTTCTCGTGACGGTGTTCCATCTCGTTTCAACATCATCTTCTTTGATTTTCAGGCAATCTTGTATGAAATGTCCCTTTTCTGAGCAGTACGTACAAAACCTCTCAGTATTTTTATTGTCGGCTGTTATTAGAGTGGTTTCATGACGTTTATTGAAATAATGCCCAGATGATTTCGATTTCGGCTCAATTTTATTAATTTTCGAAGTGCTTGGCGCACTCACATAACAAGCTGCTGTTGCTATGTCTGAGAACCAATCTGAAAACTCTCCTAAGTCAACAGACCCTTGTCGTTTCATAATTTCTTCCCCCCAGAGGAGTTTAATCATATCAGGAAGCTTCTGAACTATGTCTCTCAGCAATACAGGATTCTGCAGATGTTCATTGTATCCCAAAGATTTAATTGTAGCAACAAGACAGGAAACATGATTGGAAAATTTAATGAGACTGTCTATACTGTGCTCTCTGATGGGTGCAATGGCTTTCATTTTATTTATGAGTCCATCAATTATGAGATCAGGACGACCAAATCTCATTTCGAGAGTCTTCAAAACTACACTGATATTTTCCGGTGATATCATTAGGCCCGAAACTGCTAATTTGGCCTCACCTTTCAGATATTTCTGTAGCTTTATCATCATTTCTTCAGATGAATACTCACACAATGTTGCAATTTTTCGAAACTGTGTGATGAACATCGGCCAGTCTTCAGGGTTACCATCAAAGTACGGAATGTCTTTCTCAACCACTTGGCGGGCGATGAATCGATCTTGTCTGGGAGCACTAGCCACTGATCGGATGGCATCACCTATGGTCTGACACAACTGTTGCACATCTGAAGTCTTTTTTTCAGGGATGAAATCATTATTTTCAATTTTATCGGTCATAAGTTGAGGAGTTTCTTTTACTTCTTCGGCATCTATGGATTTTTTTCTGGAAACAGCGCAGTTTTTACTCTTGAGGCTACCTTTCACAGATTTTCCTTCATCACTTCCTGCTACCTGTGACTCAAACACGTCTTGCTCCAATTCAATCAACTGTAATTGGTTTTCTAGTTTCTTCATTTCTATAGCTTGCTTTATTTTAGCTACTTCTAAAGCATGCCTTCTCCTCTGTATTTCAATACTATTCGCACTGGAACGTCTTGAATTCATTGAGTGAATTGAAAAAATTTCTTGTTGGTCTTGAATGGCAGGACAGAGAACTTTGTCTTGACTCGTCTGGTTCTCTGGACCCTGCTTGTCTACTTCAAGAACTTTTTCTTCATCGCTCAGCATACTTTTATGAGAAAGTTCGGATTTATCTTCCGGAATTTCAGTCATGACTTTGACAGACTTTTCTTTCAATAATCCAAAATTATGTGGCCACCAGTAACAGGTGTCCAGTCTACTGTTGATACCTGCATTCGGTCTTTTCAGTCTGCTATTTTCTCTATCTTCAGAAAATTCGTCAAAACCTTCGTTTCTCATTCTCTTGAATCTGCTTTTCTTCAAGGACTAGTTCAATCGGATCGAAGGACCAATGTTGCGTCGTCTTTTTGTGAAAAGATTTTTGTCCTGACTTTTAAACAAGTTTATTTCACTATCAATCTGACAATATCATTGAAACTTACCTACTCGTTTCATATAACACAATATGAGAAAAAAAATGTATCAATATATAGAGTAACCGACAAATAAATATATTAATAATCAACACTTGTATTGAAAAACTGGCCCTGAGAATCGCACTTTGTTATCTATCAGTTTACTCAACTATACACATCGATCTAGGTACTCTAAGAATGATAGAAGAATTGAAGAAGTTTAGAAAATTCGAGTTGTACAAGGGAGCATCTCGTTCTACCCACATTTCGTAACACCCACAGTGCATAACACACAAAGTGCGTAACACTCACATGTCATAACACCCACATTTCGTTATGCCCACACTCTCCGAACATACCCGAATGACAATGGACTGAACGTGTAGACCCTTGACATACCATCAGTCCAGGAGCGCGGGCCTGGCCGTCAGTTCTGGCGCGCAGGCCACGACTGTACGTGAAGGGGTACCTTAATAATAATAATAATAATAATAACGTTTATTTGTTAAGTTGGAGTGTACAAGAATAAATAAATGTTCTTACAAATAAACAAAGAAAGCCGCAAAGCCTTAAGGCTGTCTGCGGAAAATGTATGGTTACTATATCTAATTTATAACTAGTCTTAACTATGCGAATGCGCATGGGTATCCGTTGCATATAGTAAAGCCATTAGGCTGTCCACTAGATATGCCACGGATATGCATCTGATATAACACTGAATAATCGAATAATGTAGACAGGTATAACAATACAAAATATTGAGTCAGATAATGAGTGGTTCAGATCAATTTAATACATATTTTTTGCATTCAATTTATTTTCAATTATATTGTGTATTTTTTCCCTTCCCTCCGCAAGAATAAATTTCTTCAATTTGGATTTGAATGAATTGCAGCAAAGATTATCTCTCAATGATTTAGGCAAGGAGTTGAATACTCGGGGGGCAAGGTACAGGTGATATTTCTGACCAATAGATTTAATAGATTGTGGAAGTAATAATTTTTCCCCAGTTTTATTTCTAGTTCCATATGAATGTGAAACATATTCGAATTCTTTTCTATGTTTTTGGCAAAAAAGTGCTATTTTGAAGAAATATGTTTGACGGACATCTAATATTCTGCTTTCTTGGTACAGGGTATCTGATGGAAACCTACGGTCCTTTTTCAACATTATTTTCAAAAAAAGTTTTTGTATAATAACAATTTTTTCCAGGTAAAACGGAGCAAGTCCACCCCAACTCAATATAGCATAACTTATCCTAGAGTCAACAACCGCGAAATAGACCATTTTTAATTGAGGAAGTTCCATAATTTTAGAAAGACATTTAAATTTGTATATAATTGTTCGAAGTGTTTTACTTATTTGTTCTGTGTGAATATTCCATCCCAAGTGGCAGTCAATTGTAATGCCTAAATATTTCATTCTATCAGTCAATTTCAACTGAACTATTTGATCTTCATAAGGAACATCTAACGTATCAAAATCAGGCAACCTATTTGAATAACTTGTAAGGGGAAGAGCCATTTTTTTTTTAAATTTATGGTCAGTAGTTTGTGATTAAACCAATTGATAATGTTGCTGAAGTCACTTTCAATTTTTTGTTTCAGTTTATTCCATGAATCTGCGGTATAGAACACTGCGGTATCATCAGCAAAACCAAATATCGTACCGGATGTATTGAGGTCAAACAGATGATTAATATAAATTAAAAAAAGAAACGGTCCCAATACTGTGCCTTGAGGTACACCACATTTGATTTCTTTGGTACTACTTCATTCATCATTGATTGTAACCATTTGCTTTCGGTTCGAGATGTAACTTTCTAAAAGACTGAAAACTCTTCCTCTACACCCTATATCTCGCAAAGCTTCCAATAGTTGTTCATGATCGACGGTATCAAAAGCTTTGGCAAGATCCAGAAATACGCACATTGCGGGTTTGCTTTCGTCGAGGGCTTCATACATTTTGGACGTTAATGCTAAAATTGCATCTTCTGTGGACCTGTTTTTTCGAAATCCGAATTGACTCTCGGAAATTATTTCATATTTTGTCACGAAAGATTCTAACCGTTGTTTCAAAGCTTTTTCAAAAATTTTTGCAAGGTTGGTAATCAGCGAGATGGGACGATAGTTGGAAACAGTTTGTTTATCACCATTTTTATGAAGCGGTTTTATAACTGGTACTTTATATTCAGGAGGACATATCCCCTTCTCAAAACATAGATTTATAATGAATGACAACAATGGTGCTATTGTTTCGGAAATTTCTTTTAGTGTTTCGGCTTTGATTCCATCGTGTCCAGGAGCCTTATTATTTTTTAGACTTCGAATGATTTCTAAGATTTCTTTTTCTGTTGTGGGGCATAAAAATAAGGAGTTTGGATTGATTTTGTGGAATGGACACGGTATTACCGGTTTTTTGATATTTTTGGCAAGTTCGGGACCAACATTAGTGAAAAAATTCACGAAAGTTTCATCTGTTTCAGAATCTGTTTCAGTGAGTGAATTATTTTCTTTTAAAACCTGTTTGATAACTGTATCTTTTCTTTTATTGCCTGCTATATCATTCACTACTTTCCATAAGTTTTTCGGGTATTCTTGTTTTTTTTCTATTTCAGTGCTATAGTAATTTTGTTTGGTTTTTTAATCAACGTATTCAGTTTATTTCGGTAAGTAAAAAATCTTTGTTTCAGTTCATTGCTGTTTTTATTTCTTTGATACTCTTTGAAAATGTTGTCTCTCTCTGTGATTGATTTCATGATTCCCTGTGTTATCCAGTTCTTCTTTTTTATAAATTTTTTATTTTTTATAGTTTTAGTGTTGTTTTTTATCATTTCCATTATTGTTTCAGTGAAGAATGTGTTTGCAAGGATAGGATCATACATTTCGAACATGGTGTTCCAGTTAAAGTTAGATACATCTTGCTTTAATGTTTTATAATTTATGCGGTGATGTTTGTTATCGCGTTCATTCTTTTTCCTGTCCATTTCAAAAAAAAAAAAAAAAAAAAAAAGAAAAAAAAAAAAAAAAAAAAAAAAAAAAAAAAAAAAAACACAATGTCATAATTGTGGATTTATGATCTGATATATGACTATGTAGAACATATGTCGAGCATGGGATTTCAAGAATTTCATCAGTTCTTACGAACATATGATCTATACAAGTACTAGTTTCACCTTGTGTTCTTGTGCTAATATTTTTGGTTGAAATAAAGTTGAACTCGCTCAAAACGTTAAGATATTTGTTACAGGCGTGATCATCCGAGAAGAGGTTTATGTTTAAGTCTCCTAGTAGAATAGTGAAGTCTTCTTTGTACGCTTGCTGACTTAGGTAAGATTGAAGCTCTCCAATGAATTCATTTTCATTGGTAGAGGGAGGTCTATAAATACAAATGAGTTTTATTGTTTTGAGCATTTTGATTTGAACTTCAATTATTTTGAATGGGCTGAGCTCAGCTATATTCATTTCATATATCAAAGATTTCTTTATGTAAACTATTACTCCATCATTTTGATTAATATCTCCTGTGTTATAAAAAGACTGATAATTCTATATTTTGAAAAGATTTTGATCATGAATACGCCAAGTTTCTGTAAGAATAATGCAGTCGAAAGATTCATCAACTTGGTTCAAAAAAACTTCTAGTTTATCGAAATTTTTTGATAGGCTTCTTATATTTTGATGATATATTTTTACATGTTTATCTCCGAGTTAATGGTCTAGAGCAATTTGGTACCACGCGTACTTCTGATGCTAAGAATCAATTTTCAAGTATACTCGACCATTTTTTCACAACTAATCCAGATTACAACCGAACTGAAATATCTACTTCAATTGGTAATTCTGAACATTCTATGATCTCCACTACTTGGTAACCAAATCCACCCAATAGGAAATTACATCCAAATCGGACAAATACCTACTTCATTCATTACAAGACTGTGAACTGATAAGTTTCGCGTCTCAGTTTTCTCTCAAGCAGAATGTCTTCCATTCGGTGATCCAAATCAATGTTTCAAGGAAATCTGTGATAATATCATTATTCTGGAAATGTAGGATGTCACTGAATCGCTAGAGAAGCCAATCGCTCACCCACGAATCACAAGTTCTTCATACTCAACTGAAACACGATATAGATCTATCAATTGTTATTGTTTTTTATTTTGATGGTGAATAAAGTCACTTTATTATTATTATATTATTATTATCATTATACAATTAGAAATATTCAATGATACCGAACAAGCAACAACAAGCAGGTTACCAAGTATTCAAAAATTACTGACTATTTTCAAAATCACGAATCTTGGGGATGCATCAATTTCAATATCAATTCAATATTCCATGCAGTAATTAGGAATCATAATCTGATCAACCTCACTTCAATGAAAGTTGGTTGAAGGTTGCGCTTAATTAACAAGCAGCTGAACCGAAAGAACCAATTATCAAAGGCAAGAAAATATTGATCAAAATCGATGAATTTCTGAATCATTGGTGAAAACTTCACTTCTGTGTCATTTCCTTTTTCAACTGAAGAAGATCAGTTAGTCTAGGCTTGAATGAAATATAATATTGGTGAGTGAGATTTTTCTACAAACTCTTCTGTTTTTGCTTCATTGGGTAGAAATTTCCTGTTGATTCTATTCTTTTTATTCAAGTTTCGCATTACTTCCGTCCCGCTATCGCAGAATAATTCTCTGAACATACACTTACATAACAGACTACCTCCTAGAATGAAAAGTTTGGCTTTCATTCAATTTGAAGTAAAAATCAAGAATTTTCTGTTGAAACATTGTTTTTATAGTGTCAATGAGTATCTTGTTTCAAACGAGAATGAATTTGAATCTATGTGATGGACACTCCACACCTGAATGTTCATTCCTAATCAGTTACTATTTTTGTCTGTAATCATTTACTCTGTGTTTTACATTTTATCTGTTTTGCTCTTGACGTTCTACTATTACATTGTATATTGTAGTGAAATAAATACTTCTACTTCATGAATTCAGTGAAGAAGCTGTTCTGATAGACTCGTTCTTGCTTTTTTCGGATAAAACAAACGCCATGAAATATACACGTACCTATCAACAGAGAGTGTTTGTGAAATTTTTTCATTTGGAAAAAATCCAAAAAATTATTCCTCAAATGATTCTCGACACGAAACCTCCCGAGTCATCCATTTCATTTTAGAGGGTTTGGTCTTCTTTCTTGTCAGATACCACAGACAATATGGAATTCCAAAAATTTGTTTCAAACATTTTTCTCATCGTACACCAGGTATATGGCCTCAATTTTTGTGAACAAATCATTTTCTGGCAGATGTTATGGTCTCAGATAGTTTAAACAAACCACTCCAAAACGGATAACTGATTAGGATAATCATTCGAAATTCGGATCTTCAAAGGTAGCGATGAAAATCATCCTAGCCATGACTAATACAAACATGAAAGCAGAATTATTAAATCGAGCGTGCCGCGAGTGTCGTCCGGCTACTGATTTCAATCAGTCGCGTGATCGAAGTGACCTTTGCGTGAACAAAACTCACGCGGTTGCAGGATGAAACGTTAACGAAAACACCTGTCACTTTTTGGCATGTGGCATGATTCAGCTCGTGATGCCCGTGGAAGAGGGTGAATGAAAACGGAACATTACCAATGTGGCTATGAGTAATAATCTTCAACTAGGAAAAGTATGTACGCAATGCTCAGATTGAAGGTTTTGGAGATGGAAGAGACCAAGGGACATTTTCATATTTTCACCTTCAAAACGTGAGAAAATATCTGTGACGAAAAACAAATGTTGATTCTCGAAACCCATACCATCTTGAAGATTTAAAACTTCAGATGATCCCATTTTAGTTTTCACAAGTTAAGTTCTTTATTGGACAACTGACCAGTCACTCTGGCTTGCCAAGTGAAAACAATCTGTATTAAGATAAAATGGTAATCAGATAATGGTAGAGTTATGAGAATATAGGACCCATAATAGTTATTGACGTGACGAGTGTGATGTTGACATTATTAACGCACGCATGTGTGTAATCACATGAGTGCGTTTATATTGTAGTATCCCACGTGTTGCGTAACAAATATCATCTACAACTGTCAACGTTTTATAACTACCTTTGAATGTACCTCATTGATATTCCACTTCGGCGTTCCTACTCATGACAGTTTTCTGATAATTGAAAACACAAGTTGCCTGTGATCATTTGTGTAGCCGTAGAAACAGTAGGTTTAAAAAAAGCCGTTTATTGATGTCGAATTGAATTTTCAGATCGATATTCAACATCATCAAGTTTCCTGAGTGAAAATGTCTTCAAATTAAGATGATCCACCATCAGATATTGAAATTGCGGCAAAGTGTTAACTGCACTTACTGTCAAAAGCCCCAGTGCGGTAATAAACGGCATTATGACATTCACAAAAGTGTCGCATAACAATCATCACTTAACAGTTGTAAATAAATATTATTTCTCACTTAAAATTTGAATGTTTTCAAAACATTATCATTATAAACGATGAGTTTTGGAACTTTTGGTGCAAAAATTTCAATTATCATTATAAACGGAATTTTGAAATTTGAATTTTCTCTTGAAATCCACGAAAAATGTTGTTAACGTTCCATATGCATCAAATAATAATCCTGTTACTCTATTATGTTGTTCACATCGAATTTAGATTATTGGAAGTAATGGTCGGTTCATAAAATCTTCTCTTTTCCTCATCCACCTGAGCTGGCTGGATGTTTTTCAGCATTTCTGAATCGAATAATCGGATCAGAAATATCAGCTTTTCTGGTAGATCTGTCGATTGCTATTATATCGATTGTTCTGATGCTATCAGGAAGATCCTGCTCAGGTTTTTTCTTCAACCACATGAGTGATAATATCTAAACCGTTTGGAATTGAATAAAATAACGAGAACAGTCAAACAGTTTCGTTTAAGAATCTACGCCATTTCAACATCCTTTTTCTCTACAACCCTTCACGAAAAGATATCATTTCGTATTAGAATGACGTGATTTTCATCGCAAAAGATCTCATAACGGTAATTTTCTGCTTTCGTTAATTATTAACAAACAAAGGCAGGGATCATTTCTACAAATTGAGTCCATTTCTTGCAACGATGCCGAAGGATTATGTTAATATTAATTTTGGATGATTGTTCTATTGTAACAGATAAACATATTCAAATCACAATCAATGTTCGAAGATATTCTGTAATTTTTTATTGAAAATAGAATATTCTTTCATCGTTCATTGTAAGTAAGCATTTTCTTTCGAACCTCTTGAACATGACTAGGTGAGGTATGAAATAATATACTATTTTCTGCCACCATCTAAAAACTAAAACTCCAAAAATTGAATGGAACTCGCCGATACTTGATGAAAATCCATATTGAACAAAAAATATTACAGTTTCCCGTACGAATCTCACTTACAATGGGTTTACAAAACTGTTTTTGTCTTGTAAACCCATTGTAAGTGAGAATCGTACGGGAATGTAATGTTTCCTGTTAAACAAAACTTCATTGAACCATATTTGGTGGGAGAACTGGTTCTTCCTTAGACTAGTACAATGCACATTTTATTGGACTCATCTTCCATTATAATACAGTGACAGATGTACATTGAAAGTGAGGGCGACTCAAGAAGCTGAAAAATAACTCATAAGATCAATTCAATGTAAAATAATTCAGTGGTATCTATGACAAAAGCATTTCGTCCCTACAAACCCATGAAGGCAAATATGGGATTCTGCGACTAATAACAAAAGCGATAAATCGAAATCATCTCCTATTATTTTGCCATGAAACCACGCTCTTGTTTTCAGAATAATAATCTTGTCAGCTTCACAACTCTGTCACACTGGCATTTAAAGTTTAATAATATAATCCTTGAACAATTTTGGATAAGCAGAGGATAAAAAACTATCAAAAATCCAAATGCATGGTATACGGATAAATCAAGCAAAAAATATCGATACAATACTTGGGAACCGAAAATTGTTACCATTGATTTGGCGGAACTTCCATTTCTTGCTCGTTGAATAATATACTATTCTATTCCAGCAAAATCTTTCAACTCACATATTATAATATAATTTGGGGAATCTTTCGTTAAGTTCACAACTGGAAAAAAAATACTTTCAATTGAAGCTCGCAGGAGAATCGGTACGGAAATTTCATGACAAAACTGTTTGAAACTAGAATTGAATGGGTGATCATATTTATCTAAAGCAAACTCTAGACATTAATAATCAGCAATCGGATGAAATCCTTCACCAGAATCAAGATTCTGTTCTAAATTTGAACCGGGTACAACGAATCCGATATTTGGTATAATAGGTCAATGAGACCGATATTTTCAACAATGAAAAAGTTGCAGATCACTTCCGGTTAGACCGGAAGTGGATCTGAATCAGAAATATCAAAGGAAACATGGTATATTTTTCCCAACCATACAATAAAATAGGAAATTATTTTTCCAACGATGTAACACAAGTGGTGATTTCTGTTCAAAAAGACATATGCGCAATTTTTCCAAAATTAGTTTTTTGTCAAACAACTCGATAAAATGAAAAGAAAGTTGCCTTGCAATGATTTTTCTTTGACAATATCAGCCTCCAATAAATACTGCTATACTCAAATTCCAAATACGAATTTTATAACTCTTTCAACTACTAAATGACGCCTTTTCCAATTATTTCATTGTCACTCGGTATACGTTGACAGGTCAAGACAAGACGGTTATATGTCCAGCCAGAGATGGCATGAAATTGTCAAATTTCATTTGATTATTTTTTAACGTTTGTGGGACCTGAACACGCCTTAGTTTCTGCAACGTCCCCACCTGTTCGAAAAATTCTCACGTATTGAAAAAATCTGAAAAATAGTGTTCAAAACGCGTCGGCGGCATAATAATCCCATAATAATTCGCAGACGGTGTTGCGTACACTCTCAAGTTCGACAACCAGTTGAGAGGGATACATATTATTAACGTCGTCTTGGGCTCCGATATTACGTTATTACGATAATCGCATCCACAAATTGCTGGTATTACTGACCTGGCTCCGCTCTCGCGCACCTCGCCCCAGGGCCGGATTACACAACAGGGAAATACTGTGTCATTATAGGAAAAAAGATTTTCAACTTTGTTTTATCTCATCTGCGGCTTGGTGTGTGGAATTCCGTTGGATTTTTGACGACGTTATTCTAGAAACTGAATCAAATTTTCATCTACGAACAATGTCGTATGTTTCTGAGCAGTTACGAAAGAACTCAACAACTGAAAAAAATACGGGGATGAATCATTAGTCCTTATGCACTTTGGAAATCCTCTCGAAATCACCTAATATTTTTGCTGCGTTGAAAATGGGATCAATACTCAGGCTAAAAAGTTGATATTCTATTAAGTAAGTAATTTATTAAATTCAGGCCTTTGAAATGGAAGATTGTAAAAAAATTGAGTGAAGTAAGTAAAAAGAGTTTATTGTGTCGAGAATATACAAAGTATAGCACTGGCACAAATGGACTAGGGACATTGTACAATGATATAAACCTAACCCAATACAAATTTAAAATCTGAAGGTAACACACACTTAAAGAATCAACAAGTTGAAATCTATTGAAATCAATGTCAAACATATTATTTTTAATAGCTAGTTTCAGCTTGTGCTTGAGCACAGGTGCAGATAAGAGAAAGTAATCTGGTGGCAGATTATTCACAATATACGTGATTATGTAGGAATAACTGGACTGAAAGAATTCTGTTCTGTGAGTAAGAATAATAAGTCTATTGGCAACGTTTCTTAATAGTCGATTATGAGTTTTCTGCCTCCATTCAAACGTTTCAAAGAGGTATCCAGGCAAACCAATCTTTAAGACCTTATGAATAAAGCATGCAAAATGCAAGAATCGGATTTCTTTTAGCTTAAGCATATTTAGCTCCAAGAAGTGTGGCGATATATGATCGAAACGTCGACTGTTTGTAATAAAACGAATGCAGCAATTTTACATCCTTTGTAAGCGATTTCGATTTTCGTTATTCAAACAAGGACCAAAATTTATATAACAATAAGAGTTCTGAGATAGAACCATTGAATCAACTAGCATTTTTTGGTTTAACTTGGTATCAAGAAAATGTTTATAAGGATAGAGTTCTTTCAGTCTCAAGTACATTTTTCTATTTAGTGAGATGACATGTTGGGTGAATTTCAATGTGTTACCAAAAATCAGTCCAAGGCATTTCACATTATTGGAGGTGGGTATATACAACTTCTGTTCCAATGTGAACTGCAAAGTCTTCAAGATTTGTCGTATCATGTGGAAAACCAATGATTATGTGTTGACTTTTAGATGCGTTTAGTGACAGACAATTTTCCTCAGTCCATATTCTGATAGTTTCAAGATCATTAGAAATCTTGTCCATGGCAACAGGTATATTTTTAGGATGAAAGTCGAGATAGACCGAAATATCGTCAGCAAATGAATGAATCCGACAGTATTTTAAGAGATTACTGACTGATTAGTCAACCCAGAGAAAATCATATTTTTCTATTGGTTCCCCATATTTATTATTTGAACTACGCGTGTTCAGATCCAAGTTTTAGAAACGCGTATTCGAGTTACCACCCAACAAACACCTCAAGAAATTTTCAACGCTTGAGTTCCACGATCCAAGTTTTCGCTGTCACTTCTTGCGGCCATCGGTCGCAGAGAGAAGCTGCACCAGTCTGTCAGTTGAATGGTACCTAATGGTACGGACTTCCATTGTCTATAATATTAATATATTGGAATCTGTTGCTAAGAACAAAATGATGAAAGTACAAATCAAATGCAAACAGAAGGTTGAAATGGATTTTTTGGTAAAAAAAATAAAATCAAAGATTTTATTGATCAAAGAAAATAATGTTGTGACATAAAAAATGAGATATCAAAAAAGAAATATCAGTCAAATGATGTAAATAGAGAAATAAATGAAATAATATTGTGACATGAAAATTGAGATATCGAATATAAAATATTGATCGGAAAAATTTATTGAAGAAAGGTATGAAATAGTATGAATTAATGTTGAAACCAAGTTTCAAGTTAAGTGTACTCACGACGTTTCGATTGCTGGAATCCGCAATCGTCTTCGGTGATAACTGTCATCAAATTTCTTCTTATGAATTGAAAAACGCGCCAGAAGGAACATAAAATTATTTGTTACCTCGATGTAGATGTATGAAGATCTTCATACAATGGTTTCGTATCAAACCACAAAAATAACTTGAATTCAACAAAAATTTATCGTACTCCATCTTCATTTGAGTTCAGGAAACCTTAAGTATTTGAATCGGTCGTTTGTAATATCTGCCACAAACTGCGTTTTGTTCATGAGAAATTTACGTGTGTGAAACTTGAGCGTTTATTGAAATGTGTCGTTTATGCGATTATTATGCTGAAAAGGTGAAAAGTGAATGACCATTATTAATAAGGTAACTTTTAATTCAAGGTAATTTATATTTCAACCTGGTATACTTTGTTCAACCATCCTTTTCCGTTACGTCATACGTTGTCCAACTTTATCTCTCATTCATGAAATGGATGAGACGGAATTATGACGTCATTAACGTATGTCTCATTATTTAATGTCGATGTGAATTTTATTTGTCATTTTTGACAGTTCAGTTGTCATAGTTTGATTTGTTCAGTATTTTTGGTCATTTTCGCCTTTTTCAGTTAATTTTTCATTGTCAAAATGCCTTTCCGGTATAATGAGAAAAAGCAAAGCTTAATTTTGAAGTTGATTGACTACTTTTCAAGAGAAAGAGATGCTGGAGTGCCGCTTTTACCGGTAAATACAGTCTACAACGTATGTATCTACCTATGTTATGCAAAATGTAAGTTTTTATTGGTTTGATTTTATTGAATTCTATAGCGTATTGCTGATGCTCTAGAAATATCTATTAGAACTGTTCAAAAACTAGCTGCTAGTGAAATGGAAACAGATAAAGACTACAAAATCAAATTTCATGTCGGACATGTTTCTGCTCGAGGATCATCGATTTATATCATACATCAACATGCAATAAGAACACGAGTGTATGCGATGTATTCTGCAGGTAGGTACATACTAATAATTATTTTGAGGTTGAGTGTAAAATAACATTCAACTAATATAAGACAAACGTAAAACAGCAGAATACGTCACCGATTGTGACGTAACGGCAAAGGATGGTTGAACAAATTATATATCAGCCAGTTCAATCGAATCGACGCGGTAAACTTTATAGTTTTGATGGTTCAAAGGTGAACAAAGTTTTTTCAAGAACTAGACAGTTTTATCAGTATAAAACCGAATGATTAGCTAGAATAACCCGCTACTATTGATTGAAATGCCATAAACATTTCGTTTTTGTACCGCAGACCGGTCTGCAAAGGTGTCCATCCCAAAAATTGAAAAACAATTCCTTCATTTGTACCACCAAAAACAAATGCAGGATTTTCTTCTGAAAAGAAACCTGCACTGGCACCGGTCGGATATAATACAATGCCCTTCGTGGTATTAGCCAGGGGAGTAGCTGTTTTCTGACAGGCGCTAGCCGAAACGTACTGTGTAGAGTCCGAGACTGGCTCGAACGAATTGATCGAAAGATGATTTAAGTTAAATCTTTTTTTTTATTTTTATTCATAGCCTCATATAAACTTATCTATAATATAATCAATATTATTAAGTGGGTAGGTACGCTGCTTCCTTTTCAACAGACCTTCAAATTCTGACGCATCGGCATCAACAAACGAATTCCGAATGGAGCATTCCCTAATTCTACTGCTGTTCTCGGTGACAAATGAATTAGTTTTAGACACCATGTGGTCAACTTTACACCATAAATAACGACATGAGGGCTTTTCACACACACTGAACTACATTCAAGTGTTCTGTGTTTGCTGCAAATGCCAACGTGATCTATGTTACGACCAAATTAGTGCGTGTAACCAATAATGTTGTTAGGAGATCAACAACACGCACTGGAAGGTGAGAGACAAAGTGTGAAAGATGGCGTAGGGAACATGCAGGGGTGAGTTGTGAATGTTTGGTTTCGAATGATCAATCATGGTATGCGAATACGGAATTAATACGATATTCTGAAATTACCAAATGCTTGAATGGAATAATTAGAAGAAATACTTTCATAGTTTGCCATAATATTCTTTCTTACGCGACAAGTTCGCTTTACAGGTATTCCCACTTGAGAAATCTATTTTTTTATACTTTTCGTGATTCCATAAGCTATTTCAGAGTGAAAATCTTTCAGGTAACCTGTATTAGTATCCTATTCAAACTTTATTGTACATAGACGATAGAATAACAGCAGTATAATTGAAATATGAGTACATATGAGCTTTCTTATTGATTGCTATTTGCTCACTTGTTATTATTCAAAATATAGGTTTGAATTGGTTGCTTTTGGATTTGTCACATATCTGCTGATATGAAGAGATTGAATAAACAATGAGATTGGTGTTTAAGTTGAAACTTTTCCTAGAGATCAATTACCCTAACACCAAACGGATATTTTTGCACTCGACGCGCGTTTCGCTAACAAGGGTAGCATCTTCATAATTAGCCGACCTTATATAAAGATTTTGAAAGAAAACCTAATATTCTCCCTTCTCGGTCGAAATTCAGGATCAATATGAAATGAATAACATTAAAAACATTCAATTTCAAACTACTCGAAACTAGAAGCAGTTACTGGCTGTTGTAATGTCAATTTTCTGTACTTGTAATAAGTCAATAAAAAGTTCCAGTTGATTTTCGAAAGTTCTTCCACGTATCAAACATAAAAACCTGATCGAACAGGTTATGGGCCCAGGAGTTCGCCACTAAAAACGAAAATCAACACTAAAATAAAGCGAAATAAAGTGGAAATCCTTTTTTGATTTTGACATTTGAATACATCATCGTTAAGAATAATTATGGCATCCGCACTAGATGTGAACCAGATAGAAAAGCTTAGAGACAACGAAACATTTCAAGGCTGGGAGTATCAAATCCTTATACTCTTCAAATCCCATAGTTTGTACGACATAGTCAGTGGCGCAAAACTGCTCTCATCTCTGAGTAGAGAAGAAGATAAGGCTAATTGGCATCGCAAAGACGCTAGAGCATGGCTAGAGCACAGAAGGCCATAACAACATCTATAGAAAGAAAAGTTATGATGCACATCCTAACATGTGAAACTTCGAAAGAAATGTTTGACAAGCTCTGTACCATTTTTCAAAAGGATAGCCAACAACAGAAGTGCAGTCTTCTACAAGAATTTTCAAATTTTTCGTATGAAAAAGATTCTGACATGTCTATGCATATCAGTAAATTGGAAAATCGTGCATATAGACTGGAGGCCCTGAATCAGGAAATAGATGATGAAATGTTAATCTCCAAAATCATATCGACTTTACCAACCGATTATAAACATTTCTATACTTCTTGGGATTCAACACAAACTGGTAAAAAAAACCTTACTCAGCTGACCAGTAGACTGATTGCAGAAGAGTTGTAGCTTTCAAATCTAATGATAGAAGAATGAGAAGCACCAGCAATACCGATTTTCACAATAAAAACCCTGATTATGAGAGAAAGTGTTTCCAGTGTGGAAAACCAGGACATGTAACATATGTAAGAAAAACAATCATATCGAGAAAAACTGTTATTTTCGTGAAAATGCCCAAAACCGCAGTAAAGTTGCTTTCTTGACAAATGAAAATACTGAAGACACCAGAAGCTTCGTCGTGGATTTGGAATGTTCATCTCATATGTCCAATCATAAAAAATTATTTTCATACATTGAAAATATAAAATCTGACATTGCGGTAGCGAAGAAGAATGAATCAATGGAAGCTTAAGGCAGAGGTGTCATTGAAACAGAAGTATGTACACTGAATGATGATCTTTATGTTCCCGATTTAAGTAAAAACTTACTGTCTGTAAAAGCAATCACGGCCGATAGTGGAGATCTCCATTTTTGTGACGACAAAGTTTTCATCAAAAAAGACAATAAAATAATATTGAAAGGTGATAAACGAAACGGTTTGTACCTGATAAATTTTGACCAAAAGACTGACACAACTCTCTTGACAAAACAATCGTCAGATATAATAAGATGGCACAGGAAATTGGGGCACTTGAGTGGAACGAATATGAAAAAGTTAAGTCAGATAACGAATGGAATGATTCTAAGTTTGTGAAATTTGTCGGAAATCTAAACAAACGAGACATACACACGGACTTATGCGGACCAATTGATCCAGTAACGTGGGATGGAAGGAGATACATTCTCACATTCCTGGATGATTATACACATTTCTGTATGATATACTCACTCAAACAGAAATCAGAAGTATCTGAGTACATTAAAATATATTCTTGTGAAGTTGAAGCATATAAAAATATGAAAATTTCTAAAATCAGATACGACAATGGTGGCGAATACATCAACAATGAACTTCAAATTTGGTGCAAAGAAAAAGGAATTGTGTTGGACTCTACCATACCTTATACACCCCAGCTCAATGGTAAATCGGAAAGGTTGAAGAGAATCCTTATGGAGAAAGCTCGTGCTCTGATATTCGACTCCCATTTGAACAAGGAATTCTTGGGTGGAGCAGTATTCACTTCTGCATATTTATTGAACAGATGCCCATATTCCTCAATGAATGTGACTCCTGTAGAAAAGTGGACTGATCGAAGACCGGATTTATCACGCTTGTAGATATTCGGATGCGAAGCATATGCAAAAGTTTTAGGACACCTGAGAAAATTGAATAGCCTCACCAACAAGTATAAATTTGTCGGTTACGCACTGAATGGGTACCGCCTTTGGGATGCTGAAAGAAAACAAATTATAGTACGCAGAGATGTTGTATTCGAAAAACAAATCAATTTGGATTCTGATGACAGTCAAAAACTTGACATAAGTTTGACGGATAATGATAGTCATGAAAACCATAGCAACGACGGCAGTCCAATAAATGATATGCAGGTTGTCGAAAATGGAGATACTTCAAGAGCAAATGTACTGAGTGATGTAAGATCAGGAGAAGGAAGCCAAAAGAGAATTATAAGGAAACCTAAAATATACGAAGACTTCGTAATGTTAACATATCAAGAAGCAATAGAAGGGCCAGATAGAGACAAATGGAAATCTGCCATGAAATTTTTAATAAATTCAATAAAAATAATGCATGGATTTATGTTGAAAAATCAGATGTAGGAGATCAAAGAGTATTGTCAAGTCGATGGATTTTTGAAATAAAAGAAGATGGAAGATACAGAGCCAGACTAGTTATGAGAGGATGTGAACAAGAAAATTGGGGTTGATTTTACTGAAACTTTTAGTCCGGTGGTGAATATCTCTTCAATAAGAATTTTATTGGCAATAGCAGCCAAGAGACAATTGTTTATTAATGAATTTGATGTAAAAACAGCATTTCTATATGCTGACCTGAATGAAACGATTTTTATGAATATTCCGGAAGGATTGGGAGAATGTGACAAGGTTTGTTTACTGGAGAAATCCCTTCACGAGTTGAAACAAGCCCCTCTACAATGGAACCAAAAATTCACCTGTTTTCTCAAAGAGAGAGGTCTCATTCCTTCGAAGGCAGATCGTTGTATTTTCAAAAATAAAGAAGGAACATTATTTCTAGCCATATATGTCGACGATGGTTTGCTTTTGGAAAATAATAAAAGAGAAATGAATGATCTACTGCACGATTTGGGAGGATAATTGGAAATTGTCAAATATGAGAATCCCGCTTCATTTCTGGGAATTGAAATCATTAAAGAAGAAAATAGAATAGGACTCAGGCAAAAACATTGTACAGAAATGATTTTGAAAAAATTCAATGTGGACCAAGCGAAGCCTGCGACAATACCGATAGTAGATACTTCGAAAAATGAAGGACAAATCGACAGGAACTTTCCATTCAGAGAAGCTGTTGGGAGTTTGCTATATCTCATGAACAAAACACGGCCAGATATAGCATTTCCTGTTGATGTCTGTAGTCGAAAAATGGAGAATCCTGCGACCCAAGATGTTTCGAATCTGAAGACAATACTTCGATATTTGATTGGTACAAAAGAAGAAGGCATTCATTATATATTCAATTCAGATTCTACAGAACTGATTGGCTACAGTGATTCGGACTTCGCTGGAGACATCGATACTAGGAAAAGTACAACAGGCTTTGTTATATTCTACTGTGGTGGACCAGTTGCGTGTTGCTCAAGAAAGCAGCCAATTGTAGCCCTATCAACAACTGAGGTGGAATACACCGCCGCAGCAGAGTGTACCATGGAGTTGATTCATCTAAAAGCTCTGCTGGAAGAACTGACCAATGATGATATCAAACTCACTCTGGAAGTAGACAATCAGAGTTCAATCAAACTGCTCAAAAATGGTCAATTTAATCGTCGTAGTAAGCATATTGACATGAGATATCATTTCATTAATGAAAAAGTGAACGAAGGTGTGCCTAATGTGAAATACTGTTGTTCCGAAAATCAGATAAGAGATTTATTGACGAAGCCCCTTGGAAATGTGAAATTTTTCAAGCATAACTAAATTCTCATAACCGAATTTTGTTTTCTTTTTGAAATGTAATTAGGAGAAGGTGTTGAAATAATAACTACATTTCAAGTTATCATTATTGTATACACGCTGTATTCAATAACATCCGAAGTTGTTGATAAAAAAAAAGTGATGTCAATTTTCTGTACTTGTAATAAGTCAGTAAAAAGTTCCAGTTGATTTTCGAAAGTTCTTTCACGTATCAAACATAAAAACCAGATAATCGAACACTGGCGGCTTTGAATATGTCAGAATGACAAGCAAATAATTTAAATGCCTGATCCTTAGGAATATTTGTAAAATCGATACCCAATGATTGGAAAATATTAAACAGAATATTTTTTATTGAAATGAGAAACGATTTTGGGAAATATTCTGTAGAGAATAAGTTCAAAAAAATGTATTTTGAATATCAAACGCGTATTTGCGAACTCTTTATATACTCGTCCCACAAAAGTCATGCTTGTTATACAAAATGAAACGTTTCCGACCAATTGATTGTGTGATTGACATGTAGTGATCACGAAACATCGAATGTAGCAGTTTTTCTGTCCGCCAAGTGTTATAACAAAGTTCTTATTGATCTTTCAATTTTTCGGTGATAAAAAATTTTGGTAATTCCTTATAACATCGTAAAATGGACACGTTGAGAAGTCAATAATTTGAAAAAGCAGCAGTTCCAAGAATTTCCGTAGAGGAAAAAGGGGTAGACTTGTCAAGGTGAAGCCACCCACGGAGTTTCAAAAATGTGGTAATCATTTTTTCTTTCGGGTTACGTACTGTGGACTGAAACTTGATAACACAAGACCGATCGGTTTAAGCTGGAAGCAGTTATTATTCATATTAATGAAAGTTTAATCTTGAAATATCTGGTTCCAAGTTTGAAGTACAACCACACCATCATCTATTCTTGGAATCAGCAGATTTTGAAATTCTACAATTCGTTTGACTCAGTATTCGAAACTTCAGAATCAAACTGCTGCTTGAATCCATCTTCAATTAAAACGAATAATTTCCTGTGAAATAAGGCTTTAATGCACACTGAATTCGAAAGAAAGACAAAAGTTATTCCACTTGGGGCTTGAAAGTGTAGAGTTCACCATAAGCTATAAATAGTGTCCACACAATTTCGTTATATTCACCGACTTATTTCTGATGCCGTTGAATTTGTTGGATATCAGAATTATCCACATATTTCGGAAAGTCTATCAACGGTGCCTCAGAGGTATTTCAAATCTCGAGTTTAAAATTGACCGAACGATCCGCAATCACCTTTTATTATATTTTGATCTGTCTTCATAATTTCAGTATAGATTTCTGTGGGCCCTGTAATAGGCGATAATAACAGGTTAGAGAATCAATATATCTCCAACTTGTCAAAGATAATTACGGGTGGGATCGTCAACATGGCTAGCTTCCGATTCAACCTGAGGGCTGAAAATAGTCTCCTGTATTCATTATAGCATCAATAAAATAACTCATGTTGATGCTGAAGGTCACAAAAAACTTTTGCGTTTCACATAAAAATATCTCAGCTACCGCTTGATTCGAAAGCGAAAATAGCAAATATCTGTAATTCCTACGAGAAATTGCATTTCTGCTCGTGTTACACACGTTTCCTACGACACACTTTTTGCTGAAAATAATACCATACTATACGGAATATAATGTCAGTTACTCATTTTTTGCTGAAAATAATACCATACTATTCGGAATATAATGTCAGTTACCCATTCTCAGCTTTATGGTGCCCAAGAGAAGCAAATAGTCGATTTTAGCATTGAATATATTGAACATACAGAGGCTTTTCTTGATTTGGATAATTCTTCAAAATATGACAAAATTATATTTTCAGAAACACTTTTCGGTATTTTTGCTTCCAATCCATAAACTGTTTTTATGCGGTTTCATATTTTTCTCTCGAAGTCGAAGGTAGTATATTCAATGACAATGAATAAACTTGTTCTCTTAATTTTGGCGGAGTATTTTCAATTTCAGAACTGTCGCTATCCATTTTAGTGAATCTCATTTGAAACATTATGGCACAAGAATATTTTACAAATATTTTATGCTTGATTTGATGAATGTTGCTCCCATGCCTAGAAATGGATGGTGTGTATATCTTTTGGCACAGAAATGTCACCTTGTGGAACAGAAATGTCACTTTGCGGCACACTAATAACAAATTTCAATTATTGTGAGAAAAAATTGTTCGAAAGATGATATGATTTAACGCCAGTCTTCAAGTATGCTCCTCGTCTATGTCGAATGTTTTTACATTTTTCTCGCGGGAGGAATGGGCGAATTCGGTTTGTTTGTGGAATACCTTTTCCATGGGTAGATGGCGCAATGACTTCGTGTTGTTCGCATCAGCTTTGGTCGAGGCTTGATACTATGAAGGTGTTTGTTTTTTAATTATGGGAAGTCATTGACTTTATGTTGATGATGGCAATGCCTTGTACTGACGAGTGGCCAAACAGCCCGAAACCGGTTTGCAAGTGTGTCCGTCCCAATAACTGAAAATCAATTCCTTCATTTGTAACGCCAAAAGCAAATGCAGAATTTTCTTCTGTGAAGAACCTACTGTGTAGGTTTATTTGAGACTGGCCTGAACGAATTGTTCAAAAGATGATTAGAAATAATCATGTTTGCCAACGTAAAATTATACAGGAAAGCGTGTTTTGAATTGTCACAATTGATGTTTTTTTTGTGGAATTGAAGGAATTACATCTAGACTTCACACCAAGTACCAAGTAACTGAAGTTATACAATTCAAGTGGCGTAGCTGTTTAGATCGTCAGCCCTCTGACACGATTCACTTTATAATCACGGGTTCGAGTCTCACCGAAACTGCCTTTTCTGGCCGTTTTTCAATTTGACATCACTAATTTTATTTATATCGTTCAATATTAAATTCAATAAAGTTTCTTCCCTTTGAATATTTCATAAATATCGAAAGAATACTCTATAACTGAAATTGATTATTATAGTTATGATACTTGAAAGAGAGTTCTGAAATATTCAAATGCTCGAAGAAAAATTCAACTGTACAACTCGAATGGATATTGGCCATGTCCACTTTTGTTTTACAAACTACTATACCTAAGATGTCTAGAAGGATGGTGTACTGAGTTATACCTGGGCATGTTTGGGGTATACTTGGCGACACATACCTACTATGATAATAAGCATCATGGCTTTTCGACATCAAATCAGTTCAGATAGCGTTTGCAACGAAGAGTTACAAATTTCCTAGGAAATGTATAAACGGCCGACCTGACGGCTGGCTATACTTTTACTTTTGGACGCTGACTGATCAACAACCTATATTATTTGTTTAGAATACTGGCAAAATTCCCTATAGTTGTGTTCCTTTCATTCGATTTTGTTTTTTATGAGTATGACATTAGATTTTGCTCATTTTGTTGACTGCTCGAATCAAAGAATATAGTTTGTCGATCGATCGGTTGACTATGCACTTCCAATTAGCGTCAACTAGCGATGAAATTGAGAAACACACCACGATACGTAAAAATGACACCAATGACAGAGAAGTGTCGCCATAAAATTCTAAACAATAACGCATTGGTCCCAGCACCATCCTTCTAGACATCTTAACTATACTTTACTGTTGTTACTGTTCTACATATATAACAGTTTCCACAGTAACCCAAGTGATTTTATTACGAATTTGAAAGCACCATTTATTTGTGAATGAAATTATTTGCGATTTCTTCAAAACTAATTGATATCTGTCGAAGTTTAAACGATTTTGCGGAAAAATAGTATGTTCACCTCGTAGGAGAAGCCCCATTCCTGGACTCTGTGTTGCTAAGTCTCGGCTTGCGCCTCGATTTAGCAATCTTCACAGTCGTCCAGGAATGTTCGGCTTCTCCTACCTGGTGAACAACATATTATTTCCATGCCATTATCGTGCCACATGCCAGGAATGTATATTGATGAAAAATAATGTGAAATTTTCAAAATTGTTAGTTGGAAATCTACAATCTTGGTGGCTATTCCTGAGTGCAATATATTTATTTATTTATTTATTTATTGTTATACACTGGTTTTCCCCTTTTAACATTCAAAATATAATACAGATATATACTAATAATAAATGTAAACTAAAAATTAACAATTCAGCAGTACTACAGTAATAGGCGAACCCCTATACTACTAATCTTTTTAAATTGGTTTTGAATGAGTTTGATGTTTGTTCATTGAATTCTAAACCTCTATTGCAATATTGCAATATTCATTACCTAATCTAACAAATCGTGACAAAGCACTGTGGTAACCATAATTTGTGCGATGGTAGGAAACTTGGAATAATTCAAAGTTACGAGTAGGTCTGTTTGGATCTTTTAAATAAATCGAATGAAGCAGTGAAGGACAATCTATCTCCCCTGATAGTACCTTATGCAGAGTCAGATCTTATTCTCTACTTTCCAAGCTATTAATATTCAAACTTTGCATAACTTGCAAGTTATCATATTCATCATATCGTAGATTAATTTTACATGCTACACACCTCAGAAATTTTCTCTGTACTCTTTCTATTCGATCGATGTGAATTTGATAATATGGTAACCACACTGGTGAGGCATACTGAATAACCGAATATACCAATGTTAGATATAACGTTTTAAAAGCCATAATAGATAGTTTCTTAGTATTTCTAGACATGAAACCCAATAATTGAAAAGTTTTACTGACTATGGAGTCGATATGATGTGTGAAATTCAATTGGTGATCAAATATGACTCCTAAATCGCGAATTTCAAAAACCCTTTTAAGGCTGTTTTCAATTTGATAGTCGAATTGAATAGGAATGTTGGACCTAGAAAATGAAATACAATAGCACTTGTCAACATTCAGAGACATTCCATTTTTTTGTGACCAATTGATCAATGCGTTCAAATCAGATTGGAGGCTTACACAGTCTAAGTCGGTGTTGATTGGCATATAAATTTTAAGGTCATCAGCGAATAGAAGGTATTTACAGTGGCAAAAGTTGACAGCTATGTCATTAATGAAAATATCAAAAAGAAGGAGACCCAGATGTGATCCCTGCGGGACACCAGGTGTACCATGAATATCACTGGAAATGTGGTTCTGAATTTTTACCAACTGTTTTCTATAGGATAAATAACTGTTTAACCAACTTGTTAACCAATTTGGAAAACCTGTTCTTTGAAGATTATTAATCAACAAACTGTGATTGACCCTATCGAAGGCCTTACTGAAATCAGTGTAAGTTGTATCAATTTGAAGGCCTTTTTCTAGGGCCTTGATAATGTCTTGTTGATACACTAATAAATTTGATGTTGTTGATCTACCTGTAGCGAATCCATGTTGATTTTCATTCAGCAAATTTTTGCAATGTCACGAGAGGTAATGCACGAGTAAAGATTCAAAAAGTTTTGGAATGACTGAAAGTTTGCTGATTGGTCGATAATTTTTTATGTCATCCTTCTTGCCACTTTTGAGAATGGGGATGACATAACTATTCTTCCATTGGTTGGGAAATATCCCAAGCTTCAATGATAAATTGAATATTATACACAATGGCTTAGTTAGTGAGTAAACACATCTTTCAAGGAAATGAGCAGGGATCCCGTCCGGGCCACAACTTTTTATGAAGTCAACCCCTCGAATACTTCTACAGTACTGAATGTTATGAATGGAATATCAACTGCTGCTACTGATTCGTTCGTGATATCGTCTAAATCCAATTCTTTTCTAACATAAACCCTCGAAAAACTTTCGGCGAAAAGATCGACAATATCTTTCCCTGTATCAGCTATTTGATCATTAAGATGCATATTATTAGGAAATCCATGATTTTTTCTCATTGGGTTTATATAGTTCCAAAAATATTTTTAATTACTGATTATTTGGTTATCGATATTTGCTGTATAAGTATCATAACAAAATTTCATATGATCCTTGCATCGAGATCTCAGACTGGAAAATATTAGGTAATCATGATCTGAACGAGTTGATTTATAATTTGCGTGAGCTTTCTTCTTCTCAGTTATGAGTAACTTCAGCTCTTTGGTGTACCACTTTGGATAAGTAGTTGGTTTACTTTTCTTCCTAGGAATGAAATTTGCAAAAGAGTTCCCAATAATTTGGTAAAATTTTCCAACCATAGTATGAATATCTAGGTTATTGAAAAAGAGTTCCCAGTTTATTGTTGCAAAATAATTATTCGAACCTACATAGTCTGCATTCTTAAAATCATAGTAATACTCTTCAAATAAAAGGGGTTCAAATTCAACTGATAGTTTCAATTCGGCAGTAATGGCTTCATGGTGAAAATTATTTGGTAACAGTAGGTCAGTGGCCTCCTGAACATGAACGAAAACATTTTGTGAAAAAACTAGATCTAGGTATACGTTATGATTATTAGGAATGACACTGAGTTGCCTAAAATTAAGGAAAGAAAAATGATCACATACAACATGGGCTGGATATCCTTGAGGGCAACGAGCGCTAAGTCCATGCTCTTCCGAAGATTCCCACGTAGCCAATGGTAAGTTATAATCACCAAAGAGATAAAATTGAGATGCCTTGAATTCCTTTGCACTTGTGTTCTTCAAAAGAATGAATAAATGCTCGACATTTGTACTGGTGCCATCTAGTATTTTCACGTTCAGTTCTTTCCTGAAGCACATCATCACACCACCACCTCGAGACTTGTTACTTGTGTTTTCATTTCGATCAGTTCTAAATATATTAAAGTTGTTTAAACCAATTTCTGTATCGTAGTAGGAGCTCGTTAACCATGTTTCAGTTAGAATAATTATATCATAATTGCAGCATAGGACAGAGTTTCTGAATTCATCGAGTCTAGTTCTCAAACCACCAACATTTTGATAATATATTTTCAACTTTTGGTGAGAGTCATATCTCAGTTTTTTGATTCTGCAATTACAGGAATGCCTTTTCTATATTTGATAGTGAGATTCTGCTCACCTCGATCTCGACGTTGCTTCAGCTCATCTTGAACTTTTTTCATTTGTTCTTGCTGTAATTTGGTTTTGTCTGGAGCAATTCTGAATTTTGTGTTGAGCAACCTATTTTTGAGTCTGAGAGCATGACCGACTGCATTTGAGTTTGATAATATCATCTTAATAGGCCTGGGTTTATTACCTTGTCGACCTAAGCGAATCACTTTAGTTAGATCGTTGCTTTCAACCCCAATAGACTCAAGTACTTGAATAGCAATTTTTTTTTGTCATCAGCTATTTTGGCTTCCAGATCTTTTGCCTTTGATTCATCAACATTGAACAGCATCAGATTATTCGAACGTATTGCGCGTTCATGTATATTTTAGTTAGTTAGTTAGTATACCATACCAGCACCACCAATGGATTTCAAATCATTCAATTCCCTTCTCATTAGACTACGTTCCTCACAATGTTTCTTCTTCGTATCTTGGACTTCTTGTTTCATATAATACCAATAATGAAGGTATTGAATATGATAACTTACTTCACCACTTAGGATTAATTTTCTGAAAGCCGTAATCAGTCACAAAGGCTTCTTAACTGGATATCTCTATATTGAAGAAGAAACCGAGAATATCCCGAAAGAATATTCCTGTGACAAAGATTCCACCTCTGGTAGTTTATACCTGCTTCCAAGCCGCTCTAGTCCAGGGTTTGGGCAATCTATCAGAATATATTTTTGAATGGACTGCTCCACTAAGAAAGTACAGTTTTCATCGGCAAATACTCTTTATAGGTTTGTCCAGAAGGACCCTTGTTTGGGTATTTGTTAATTAACCGCACAGAACCCAGGAAAACCAAAAATGTTAATTCGTTTCATACATTCGATCAACACACCTCACAAAAAGTGAACGTAAATAAAACAAAATGGATGTTATGAAAACCTACTTCTACGATTGAATGACAGTGAAATAGAAAAGGAAAACAAATTCGTGTACTTGGGTGTAACTAGAGACATCAAATTGAAATTCAAGGAGCATGCTAATCAAATCATCAAAACAATAAGTTATAATAGTATATTATGCAGCGATCATGTAATGATGGTTATAGCCGAAGGTGAGTTTCGTATGGTTGATGCGAGTGTATTAATAACCATTACATGAGAGTTGCATACGCTATTTTATCTACACCCGAAAAAAGAAAGAAGGAGGAGTACCTCAGGCTGGATTCGAGACCATGTCACCTTTTACGCGCCTGTTCAATTTTGGCGCCTTAGACCACTCGGCCACGAAGACGCACTGATATTGTAGAAAATAAAGCGATATATTATGCAATTGTCTAATGAAAAATAATATATTTTTTTTGCTGACTTCAACATGTGTAGAAGAGCCGAAGGTAAACCTTCTATATCGCTGGTATAAGACATTTTGATATGATTATTGAAGTTTGGCTATATTCTTCAAAAATTATATACCTATGCTTTTTGACTTACCAAACGTCAAATGCAAAGCATGCTTATCGTGCTTGATTGAAGAATAATGGGTTTCTATTGGTTGAAAATCTGTATCGTAATGACAAATCTGTATCGTAATGGATTTCATTATAAAACGGTGTTGTGGGCATATAAGTGTATTATTAGAGTACGGGTGTAGATGAAATCAATTATTTAAGAAGGTCTATCTGAGCCAGTGGTCTAATCTATTAATATAAAACTCCAGAATCCCCTCTCATTTGAATAATTGCTCTACCATCCTGTTTTCCCCCAATCAAAATTTAATAAAGAGACTACAGAGGATGCAGAATCATGCTAGGCGAATAATCTTACAATGTTCGAGGATTACACCGATAGCAAACATGTTGCAAATCCTCCAATGGCTACCGGTAAAGAAACTCCATGAGTACCAAACTCTTATTTTTATTTTCAAAATCAAAATTGGATATTCACCAGGATATCCACAGAATAAATCGACTTATGTGGCTGAAATACATGATTATAATACAAAAAATAGAAACAATATAAAAGTTGAGAAATATGAAAAAATGGTAGACATTATTATTTATTTTATAATATAATGGAATATAAATTATATAAGTATTAGATTGTTATAATAACCTCCCACAAGAAATCAGGTGCTTCGATAAATATATATTCAAAAGACGACTGAAGAATTACCTAAGGAATATTAAGTATATTTTTGTGTATAAGGGCCTCGTGGCGTAAGCTTCTCTAGTTTTCAATAAATGTGAAAATGCATCAATGTTTCAGACTTTGTTGTGATTTCTTCAGCTTCGTTCAAAAATAGTGACTTATAAAGTATATTCCATTTAATATTTCGAAAGTGCCCACCTATTGATATTTATGGTGATTCCAAAGACTATTCTAGGACTATTTCTGGATAATCATTGAACATTCCAGGAATTATCCTCATAATCATTTCATAAATAATCCTGTATATTCAAATTGATAATTCCTTACGATCATTTCATGATCGTTTCTCATCGTTGTTAAAATTGTTCCACTTTCCAATCATGGCAATGATTCCTTACACTGAAAATTGAAATGAGTATTTCAATTGTTGATTGAGAAAATGATGAAAATTCAAAGTTGTTTATTGAAAGAATGAAAAAACGAACTATCAATTCTGAAATATGAAACTTAATTATATTCAATGAATGCGGAAAAACATCCTGATAAATCCTAATAATAGGTAAGCAATCTTTCGTCGCGTAAAGCACTATAATTTAATTCCATATGCTGAATGAATACTCTCACAAGTGTGCCCAGAAGGCAGAGGATTTTGCTGGCAATGGTCGTCTAATCATCATAGGTACTTTCTTTCTTCCTTTGTTTTTCAACGAATAATCCAGGTTTCTATGAAACTCCCCAGAGCCTCATTCAATAGCTTGTACAAGCTTCATAACTCATACTCAGTAGCAAAACTACAAACACTCAAAAATATTAGAGATATGAACATATGATGATGTTTCTGAGCGAACCCCACCCTCTTGCCAGTTCATAACATGCATTCTGCAGATATATAAATAAAGTACATTGTGGCTTCTCCATATCGTACGAATGAGTCGCACAAAATTCGACTCTAGAAAGGTACACGTTTGCTTGAATGTGATTAATAATGTTCCTTCCTGAGAGGTATTAGTTCGGACTTCCATTGTTTATATAATAAACTCTATTGAGATCTGTTGTAAAAAAAACTCGCAAGGAAAGCAAATTGAATGAGGCAATTCAATTCAAAAAGGTTGTAATGAATATTTTGGTCAAACAATAAAACGAACCAAAGGAATGCCAATGAGACATCAGAACACTTTAGAAGGGTAAACATTGTCATCAACTAGCAATGGTTGAAACGTACCCTTTGAATGTTTGCTTGAAAGTGGTTGACAATGTTCCTTGCTGAATGGTAATGGTTCGGACTTCCATTGTCTATATTTTTAACTCTATTGAAACCTGTTGCTAGGAACGGAAAGATTAAAATACAAATCAAGTGAGAAAAAAATCAAATCAAAATCAAATTTTTGGTCAATGATGAAATCAGGGATTGATTGATCAAAGAAAATACTGTTGTTACAAAAAATCGAGATTTCGAATATGAAATATAAGTCAAAAAATTATTTAAATAACGAAATGAATGAAATAATATTGGGACAGGAAAATTGAGGTATCGAATGTGAAATACTAGTCAAAAAATGTAAATAAAGAAATTGAATGGAATATTTTGAAAAAATGTTGAAACCAAGTTTCAAGTTGAGTTTACTCACGACGTTTCGATTGCTGGTATCCGCAATCGTCTTCGGGTGATTACTGACAATATTTCGAGGTGTGGTCGGTTATAGAGCCCTCCGATTTCCCTATGGTGGGGAAAAGGGTGCTACTACCAAGGAGGCAAGCGGGTGCTACTACTAGAAGTGTGCCGATCGATTTTCGGCGGGAAATGGATGTATTGGCGCGAGATTCTCTCTCATCGAGCCGCAGCCGGTCCATGCCTTGGATAAGCGGCCTCCACACATTCCGGATCTCCACGCTGGCATGACTGAATGCGTCGTTGTTGAGGATGTAGGCGGCTTCCTTGAATTTCCTCTTGAACCAGTGCTCCTCCTTGTGTATAACCTCGGATTCAGACCATTTGATGCTGTGATGGTTTGTCCAAACATGCACCGCTATTCCTGATTTCGTTGTTTCTCCTCGTTGAGTGTTTTTCTTGTGTTCTCCTTTTCCTACTTCCCATGGTCTTTTGGAAAGGAAAATACAGCGAGCTATCCAGAGACCCCACTTCATCGATAGAGAGAAAGGTATACCTAACATTGAAGAAATACCAGGTTTTTCTTTCAGACAAGGAGAGATCCTCACTAACGCCCCATCACAGCAAGCCACCTCACCTCTACGGGCTTCCGAAAATCCACAAGACGGACGTACCTCTCAGGCCGATCATCAGCTCCAGGAACTCAGCAACCCACAGGCTCGCGAAATTTCTACATCCCATCCACTAGAAGGAAACTCCTCGTCCTTTGTGAAGAACTCCAGACATTTCGTTGATATCTTGGGAAGAATCGAGGCCAAAGAAGGAGACCAGCTAATCAGTTTCGATGTGAAAAAGCCTCTACACCAATGTTTCCGTCAAAGAGGCACTCGAGATCATCAAAGAGAAGCTGAGAGAGGACGATACTTTGGAAAATAGAACAACACTACCAATAGTGGGCATCATGGAGTTGCTGGAATGCTGCGTTCAGAATTGCTATTTCCAGTTGAAGGATCGTTTCCTCAGCCAAGATGAAGGACTACCAATGGGATCACCATTATCACCGGTAATAGCCAACATCTACATGGAGTGGTTCGAAGCATTCGCCATCGAACAGGCCAAGAAGAAACCCCGCGTCTGGTTGAGATATGTCGACGATACGTTCATAGTATGGAACCACGGAGATGCAGAATTGGACGCCTTTCTAGAACACCTGAACAACGTGAGCCCCACCATCAAGTTCACAATGGAAAAAGAATCTCAGAGCAGATTGCCGTTTCTCAACGTGGAGGTGAAGAGGACCAGAAATTTATGGGAAACATCAGTCTACAGGAAACCAACTCATACTGGACAATACCTGAATGAGCAATCCAATCACCATCAATCTACGAAGCGAGGAATCGGTAAGTCTCTGATTGATCGGGCAATCAATCTCTGTAACACCAAAGAAAGTCTAGACAAGGAGCTGAGCAACATAAGAAAGGATCTTCAAAAGAATGGATACTCAAAGAAGCTGGTGGATCGAACATTGGATCAAACATTGGCCCGGACGAATCAAAGGAACACTAAGGAGGTACTGGAACAGCAAATTCTCACCATTCCCTACGTGAGAGAACTTTCAGAGAGGATCAAGAGGATAGGAGGGAAATACAACGTCAGAGTCTGTTTTCGATCAGGGAACACAATACGCAGCCAGCTCACAAAAATTCGACCACTGAATAAAAATAGCGACACCAACAACTGCGTTTACCGGATACCATGCGAGTGTGGCAAATCCTACATCGGAGAAACCAAATGACTATTGAAAGTAGGAATAATAGAACACAAGAAAAATACTCAACGAGGAGAAACAACGAAATCAGGAATAGCGGAGCATGTTTGGACAAACCATCACAGCATCAAATGGTCTGAATCCGAGGTTATACACAAGGAGGAGCACTGGTTCAAGAGGAAATTCAAGGAAGCCGCCTGCATCCTCAACAACAACGCATTCAGTCATGCCAGCGTGGAGATCCGGAATGTGTGGAGGCCGCTTATCCAAGGCATGGACCGGCTGCGACTCGATGAGAGAGAATCTCGCGCCAATACATCCATTTTCCGCTGAAGATCGATCGGCACACTTCTAGTAGTAGCACCCGCTTGCCTCCTTGGTAGTAGCACCCTTTTCCCCACCATAGGGAAATCGGAGGGCTCTATAACCGACCACACCTCGAAATATTGTCAGTAATCACCCGAAGACGATTGCGGATACCAGCAATCGAAACGTCGTGAGTAAACTCAACCTGAAACTTGGTTTCAACATTTTTTCAAAATATTCCATTCAATTTCTTCATTTACATTTTTTGACTAGTATTTCACATTCGATACCTCAATTTTCCTGTCCCAATATTATTTCATTCATTTCGTTATTTAAATAATTTTTTGACTTCGAAATCTCGATTTTTTGTAACAACAGTATTTTCTTTGATCAATCAATCCCTGATTTCATCATTGACCAAAAATTTGAATTTGATTTGATTTTTTTCTCACTTGATTTGTATTTTAATCTTTCCGTTCCTAGCAACATTACCATTCTACCGTACCCTTCGAATATTGTTACGAATTCTCCCTTTGGAAAATCTCAATTCTGACACCACTGTTACGATTTTCCTTGGGTTCGATAATTAAAACACCAAACAACACTAAACTACTTCATTATAACTCTCTATCATAATACAATACAGCACAATCACTTAAATCGCTCCAATGCCCTCTCGCTACTAAAACTCTCTGTACTAACAATTCCACACCTTCGCACTTAGCAATAACAAAACTATTTCCACTTAGCTATACTAAACTCTCGTCACTTAGCTCTGAATAAAACTGCCGAATCACTAACTCCCTGTAATACAAATTCTCTCTCTGCGGCGAAGCCTGTCATATATATCTGCGTGCCAATCGAGAATCGTCGAGTGAAGCCCCGATGACACGTCTCGAATTCTTCAGGCGGATCCACGGGTTCCTGGAAAATGACGTTCGCTACGACGCGATCCTTCGCCTTGCTTTTACGGTATGGTCAGGTCCGGCGCTAGGACGTAACAATATGTATGGAAAACACAAAATAACTGTCAACTCTCTGCTATTTTCCAGAAAATTTACCTACACAATAAACCAAAATTGAACAAACCGTCAGTCTTATTTTGTTTTTTACGATTCTCCAAAGAGACATTGGTCTCAGTGAAATTTTGTTTCAAATCTGAAATTGAAATGAAAGGGTATTGTTCAGGAGCAGTCCTTTATTTGTGAGACAATATCAAGTGGGGTATGAATAATGGAGTAGGAGTGTGATTATAATGAATTGACGTCATACCAGATCGATAGTTCATACAATTCCCTTTGGAGCTCCATACAGAAGCCCTTTGAGTCAATTTCATAGGTTCTTGAATTCACAAAGCTGAAGAATTCTACACTGGTGAAGCAGTGCTGGACATCACCCATGGACAACTTGAATAGCAATGATCTAGTAGTAAAAAGATTCCAGAAAAATTGAACCCTTCAACACGTATCATCTCTTACAGTGAGATATTTTGCATCCAAGATAAAAGATCGCCACTGTTGAAACTCAGGTTGAGTTACCAACAGTGTTATATGGGTTGCTTATATTTAGGAGCCCTATTTGAATATTTCGCGATGAAGAAGACAGAACTTCGCACATGACCAAGAGACAGAGCGCTCAAAACATCGTCAGATGCAAAAACAACATGTTATCGCTGGTTTTTGCGTTAGTGTTGTCGAAATACATATAAACTCGGGCATCGCCGTCTTTATAGTGCCATTTTGTTTTCATCTGTGCCATGAAAACAATTTTTACTATTTCAAACGTTTTCTCGAGGAACTTTTTGCAGTCCGATCGTAGTTGCTCGGACCATATCAGTCAATTATAACATTAGAAGAATCAATCAGAATCAGAGTCAATTTTGAATTCACCATTAGCTATGTATACGAGAATACAGTTATTATTTTATATCTAGCAGAAATGTCTGGTAGAATATGCTGCTAAAACTATTCCTAGAGAATATGCTATGATTAAGATATCATTCGAAACTTATAATCTGATGCAATTCTTCAATTATTTCCATAAACTTTCGATTGTTTAAATGAATGTCTCTTATATGTGTTGTAATCCCTGCTCGATTCCCTGTTTCTGTGTGAGGAATGTTCAAACTATGCGGCTTATGGTTCCTGAGATCTATAACCCTCATGATCTAAACTAATCTACTCCATTTGGTTACTATGGATTCTATGGATACTATGGGTTTGCCCATGATGTATTTGATAAAAGCTTTTTTATACAGACTCAAACGTTTTTTTTGAGGGCGAAAAGCATGGCAAAACTTTTGCATATAAAAAAAAAGTGGAATTTCACATTATAAAACGAACAATTTTCTATTATTGAATGATTCGTGGAGAATATCTGCATATACCATTCTTGAAAAAATTTGATTATTGACATTTTTATTGAGTATGTATTTTGTATACAATTTTCATTTCAATTGACGAGTAGTCAACAATGTGTTTTAGATTCAATTGAAGCGAAGTTAGTTAGGTTTGGTTGAGATAGATTACATAAAAACATTTGTTTTTCGCAAAATTAGTTGGGTTTGGTTGGGATAGATTAAATAAAAGAATTACGTTTTACGCGAGTTTAGTAGTTTTGGCTGCAATAGATATAACTACTAATTTTACAATTTGGCAAAGTTGTTTGAAATTTTAAATCAGTCTAGAGCTGTCAAAGTGACGAAACAGACTATATTGCTTTGTCTGTTTCTCACCACCTTAAAATAAAAAAATCCTTCATTTAGAGGATATGTGAGCACATTTTATTAATAAATTCAAAGAATGGTGTGTGTGAATAATGTTCTATCGTAAAATTTAGTATATACACTGACAAAATAACAGTTTAGAGTCGAATTTCGGAATACTGGATTGAGTGCTTATAAACTTTTTTTTCGGAAAAAAATGACTTTTCCATGGTTTCCGCGCCAAATTTTATTTTTTTATCCAATTTGAGCCTCTTTCAGCGTACTCCAAAATTTTTATGAATATTGAACGCAATCCAGGATTCTGAAACTTTTCCAAAAAGCGTTTTTTTTTTCAAAACCACCACAAGACTGCAACTTCAAGATACAACATCCGAATGGGATGAAGCCATCGAAATGACAGGATACGTGGTCAACCTGAGAGGTGTACCAGGTAGAGCTTATGACAGTAACCAGTGCAGACATTGTACTGAGTGACCTTCCTCACGTCTTGGGATCCAACATGGAAATCTTTCGAGAAACGCAAAACACAATACAATTCGCCATATAATGGCCATTGAGTTTTTCAAAAAATTTGGGGTCCACCAAGAAGTTGAATGTACAGCGAAGAATGACAGCCTTCGACGGATTGATATCATAGCTATATACAGAAAAAAATCTCGCCTATAGGTATATTAGGCCCAACAATAAGATTCGAACGTGATGAATCCCAACCTTCAGCAGTTGACATTGAGAGAAGAAGTAATAATGGACCCACGATTCATTTCTTCAAAGAAAAATATAAAACAAGTGGTCAAGTGAAAATCATTGGTCTATTCATTGGTGCTCGAAGAACCATCACTGGATTTTTTGTTAACTTTGCGAAACAATTCAATATCTGTATGAAATTTGTTCAATTCATTTCATTTAGAGTACTGAAATTCTCTATTAGAAGAAGAATTATGAGATATCATATTTATTGTCAATGAAAAAAAAATTTTGTTTTTAAATATTCTTGAAATTTTTTCAATGTATTCTTTCAATTTCAATGTATTGTCATATATTTTTAATACTATTCCTAGTATTTTATACAGGCCACATATGTTTGTAGGATGTTATTGTTGATTTTTCAACAATATATATATCGAATTGAAAAAACATCAGAATTAACTGTATAAACCACCACAGATGATTAATTTCCCAGGCTATGCCGCTTTCAAGACTTGGCACATAAAGCTAATAGAATAACAATTCAAAAACAGTTTAGTCGCAATTTTGACATAACAACCCAAATTTTCTGTAAATTGCATCACTTCGAAAATTGACTAATAGCCCAATCAAACGTTTAACTTAATGTCTATAAAATCAAAAATTGCCAACCCTTCCTGGTAAGGAGAGCGGTTTTATCTTGAGAAAACCGATCTCCGAGCAATTATTGTAATGTTTAGATTTTAAGCGGCCCTGTGTGGACATTAAAATGATAGTAGGCGATGTATCCACGAAATTGGTAGTTAGAAATAGGTCATAAATAACGGAAAATACGGGGTTTTGTTCAAAAGCCATGCTTCAGTTGCGGAGCACCTACGTAAAATTTCAGTTATTGGATACTGATTGCTGTTATTTGTGAGCTCTCAAGGATCCCCGTTTATTCGTTCTGTTTTTTGGCAGTGTTTTGTTGTTCAGTAATTGATGTTATTCCGAACGACTTGGTTGAACCCGTATGGGAAAATGTTATCGAATATACAGTGCATTTCTTTAATGTCCCACCTTTTATTTTTCGAGTGGGTTAACTCAAAAAATTGAACTTGGGATAATGAAACTGATGCATGAATATTATATTCTGGAGTAAAATTGACACATAAAAATTTCAAGATAGCGACGGGCGCCAACTGGAAAATAATTAAACGGAAAGGGGGGTATTGTGATACATCATTTTGAAGCTCCTGGCGAATACTTTACAACCCTAGAATATGGAGTCAATACCTCAACCTACGACAAAATGGCGAAATATTTAATAATTGCCCGCACACATCGACATTGGTTTCATAGTTATAGAAAATGAGCTGGGTCAAGTTCAAAGGATGCTCGAAATAGTTGCCTTGAACGTCTTGAGATAAGAACAACCTATCCGATATTTCGCGTCGAACATTTTCGAAAACAGCAACGTCGATATTTCCACAAATATGTATTATTCTCTACCGTATATTCAATATTGATGCAGGTTCAGTTTCGTACACCTCCTTGTTCGAACAGCCTCATAAAAAAACTCTAGAGGTGTCAAATCTGGCAAGCGGGCTGGCCATTCCGTAGTAGCTCGATGGCCAATTCAACGACCATGGAAAGTATTATCCAAATAGTGTCTCACTTATCTGGAATTAAATGGCGGTGCTCCATCTTGTTGGAATAATAATAACCATATCGAATTCATAAGGATTTACTTCGACCATTTTGGCGATTAGAGGATTAGAGGATCAAAAGCAGTTTCCAACATATTCAAATACAGTTCCTCTGTTGAATTTTGTTCAACTGACCATTTTGGAGATAGTTTACGTGGTACCTATCTACTTATAAAATCTGAATCTAAATGAGAATATTTGAACTGAACAATGATGATCGTTGTACTGACATTATCGTCTTTTTTTATGAATGAAAAATAACCTATCAAACCATATCAGGTTATTGGGATTGCCATATGACAGAGAAAAACGAATATTTGTAGAAATATATTAAGATATATAGAAAGATATTAATGTGATTGCTTTCAGGTAATTATTAAATTATTGACTTAATTTTCTAGGGTGGTGAGGTATTCGTCAGGAGCTTTGAAATGATGCATCACAAGACCCATTTCGGAATCTTCATGTGTCAATTTGACTCCAAAATAAAGTATTCATGCATCAATTTCATTATCCCAAATTTCAAGTTTTTGAGTGTACCCGTTAAAAAAAAGGGGGGGACATCAAAGAAATGCACTGTAGGAGTCGGTTATGATGGGATCCTTTTCCAAGATATCAATGGAAAAAGTATATTGTGTTATACACAGACAGAAAAATATATACTTTGCATAGCGATGGTGGAGAACGACCACATTGAAGTTTGCCAACCATAAGAGCCACAAAAAGCTCTTTTTCTACGAATCAAATAGCTATTTTCCCCAAAAGAGGACACTGCAAATTTTTGGAATTTTGAATCAATCTTGGAAACACTCACTTCCACTGGCTATGCTGAAAATTTTATTGATTTCTCTTGTTAATAACTCGAGAAACGTATTGAATATTCATTTCAGAAAATTCAAAAGTGACAGTGAATATATAACATTCAATTTTCTGAATTTTCATTTATTCAACCAATGAAAGACTAAATTCAGAAGCAAGAAGCAATTTCAATACATTTATATTTCCGACACTCCCACTAATTCATTGAAACTGTCCCACTTGCATTGTAGTCCCAGTTTTTTTCCTGAAATACTCGAAATTCATTTAGCACAGTGACTTGGTTGAAATATCAGCCAGCTTTTTGCTGGTTTTCACATACTGAACATCCATCAAATTTAAGATGTACTTTCCTCCGATAAAACGATGCTTGATCTCAAAGTTTCGCTCCTCTGTGAAACTCTTGGTTGTTGATTGGACGAATCGCACTCTGATTATCGATGTATAAGACGTTTCTTCAAATCAGTGCCAAGTTTCGAACATAATCGAATCAAACAAACCAAATCGTTCACTGCTGAACTGGCAGCAATATATTCCGGTTCCGCTTTTGACAATGAAACGAAATCTTGGCATTTCGAATCACATGTTTCAGCACCTGTGACCAAATTGAGAATAGATCCTGTTTTGAACGCCTCATTTCAGTCTCGCCCGCAAAATTCCCATCACTATATCCCGCTAACTCAAACTCACATTTTGAGTAATACTGAATTCCCATCTCAGTTGTTCCGTTCCAGTATCGCAATATCAGATTCAATGAGATTTTTGCTAAAGTAAACACGAATGTTGCATATTATGCAATCCCCAACTGATCAATTTGTATGTTAAATTCACTATTTCAAAACTCTGATTCAACACCAGTTGTTACCTGCAACGAGCTCTGTGATAAAAGAACCCAAGATAACCAATTTCCGAAATCGATATAAGCTATCAGAACATTACAAGTTCACGCGTCATTGCCAATCTTTTAATTGCGAAAAAGACACGAAAAAACGTAACAACAGATCGAAGACGAGGTAAAAACTCCATTGAATAGGTTTTACCATTTTTTTTCATTGATTCATTGCCGGCTTAGAGAAATGGACGCAGGACAATTCAGGTTAATTCTTAATACTTTGTCCGAACAATAGCTGATCCTTCTGAATCCTTGACGAATAGTTAATCCGGATTGATTGGTCTGATGGCGGTATAGATAAAGACATATCTATGAGTTCCTGATAATGACTCCAGCTTGGGTTCAAGACAGGGAAAATTTCCGAAAGGTCTATTTTCTATATTCCACCATCCGTAAAACATTCATATTACTTAACTTCATCAGAGTAAACCTGGTAAATTTCTAGTGTAGAAATAAATGCTGGCCAGTCGCAAAAGAAACCAGTAAAGATTCAGAACTCCAAGGAAATCTCATAGGATATAGGAGATCATATTATATTATAATATGAATCAAAGTACTATAATATGAATCAACCAAGTTTTGTCATATAAATAGTAATCAACAGAGCCATGGAAAACTTTGAAACAATGTAGCATTCATCTCCCAGACTCTGCCTACAATAATCTCTTCGCGAATAAAAGAAATTGTTTTTTTAACGGTAAGAGATGCCCTTGGTTTAGTTCAGAATCAAATAAGATAATCCTCTGAAAAGGTACGAGCTACTGAAGAAATGCTTGGGCCTGAAAATGCAGATGATGTCAGATGTTTCTTTGGTATGATGACATATTATTGACGTTTCATTCCTGATTTTTCATCAACTGCATATCTTGAAAAACTTTAATCTGAATGCCAAAAATTTAAGTGGAATCTCCATTGCGAATCGCCTTTTTGTGTTTAGGACCCTACGATCCCAGTTTTCCGATAGTTCGAACTACAAAGTCCAGTCCAGTGTGTATTGCAGCTGTATTGAGTAACGTGATAAACGGAATTGAGCATCCTATTGCGTGAACCTCATGATCTCTCACCAGCTCAGAACGGAATTTTTGTTTCGTCTTGGTTGTTACAATATTTTCCAACTACATTTATGACAAAAACTCCGATTCAGTAGCAGGTTCGATAACAAACCACTGACTTGAATTTTTGGTCACAATCGTGCTTCACCTTGGATGACACGCCTACTAAGATATGCCTCATTATTGTTTCGAGTATTCTTTGAAATTGAAGTAAGAAAATAAATCGCTTGGCTTTGTGTCACGTGCTTCCATTTCGCAAAATTTAAAATAATTTGATATCGTGGAGATCCAGAGCTTGAAGAGATTCTCATAGGCTTCAATCGACATCGTCAGAATCACCATTCGCGGGGAAATGGGGAAGTAAATTTGATGAATTATTAAATATGTTTAAATGGGAGTATTGCTTTTCTATCTTCGAAGCGCGGTCAACTCTGGAATCACGTCATGGTATCGATATAATGTGCTTCAATGATGATCAGGAAAGGTAAGGGGGAATTTTTCGGGATGAAAAAATTATTTTGGAAATTCAGCAGCGACGTATCATATCAAAATGAATGAAAAACGATCCACAATGTTTGGGAATTCTAGATATCAACGGATGATCTCCTCCTCTGGCGTGCCGTATCATCTCTGAAATCACGTGGTAGTAACGATATAATGTGCTTCAATAATTATAGAAACTCAGTTCTTTAGGAAGGGGGTAAGGGTGTTTCCTCGGAATAATACTCAAAAAAAAATTCTCAAAATCATTCTGGATATTTAGCAACGATGTATCAAATCAATGAGTTGCATGCCACTCACATCGGTATTCTGAAAATCAAGCAGTTAACTCGACGTGACGGTATATTTACTGGCAAGGAATTGACGGAGATATAGATCAACTAGAGGAAAGTTGCGAAGATCATACCAGATTACAAAAAACAGCCCCAAAAGTAAATGTCCATCCGTAGAATTAACCTTCATTGAATTGGAAAGGTATACACATAGATTATGCTAGACCTTCTCAAAACTATCTCTCCACCATCATTACCAAATATTCAACAAAGACCATTACACAACATCCAGTTGAAACCAAATTTCCAAAATCAATATGAAATAGTATACGTCAGACATCCAATTCAATTCCAACGTCACCCACGAATACGATCAATATAACATTAATGATCAAAATACCCCTGATCAATATCAGGATTTTCTCTCACTTCTTGCTCAAGATCATATTCGCCAGATTCTAATCAATCGGACGATCCAACATCTTAAACTAAACCAAATTCAAATCATTGAACGAAGCAGATCACAACCCTAACCTGAACTTGCCCTTGCAAAACTTCAGTTAAGCTCACTCCAAGCAGTGATCTCCAAAAAACCTTCACTGCATGAAAGATCCTTCGAATACATTAAAAATATTAAGATAGATTGGTTTATTCCGATATTCAATCCCAAAACCACTCAAATAAACGTAAAATCGATTTCCAGAAAACGTAATAATACAAGAAATGCCCGATCAAAAATGATTCATAACTGAGTATACTCTAAAAAAAAACATCAATGATAAGGATGCTCCTTGAGATTCGAAATTGATGGTTCATTAGGATCTCATTTTCTCAATCACTATAATTGTACAATTTCAGTTTTCAAAATAACTGAAAACGACCAACAAATACCGAACAATATTCCAGAAAAACTAAAAATTTAACCGAAAACAATCAAATTTCAATTGAAAGTGGGGTTGAAAGAAAAAGTATTCAAATTAAGAAATGACTTCGAATAGATAGATGCTAACAAAATGCAAACAAAAAAGTTATATCAATAAAATGGTTCCAGAAGGAATCAAATTCCTAAACAAACGATAAAAATACAAGCTTTGAAATTGATAAACCATTTGATAAATTCGGATGCAATACCATTAACGAAGGAGATAGAAATTTAAGATATTGAAAATCAACCTAAGCCTTATCGATTTGCAATTGAACCCATGAACTTACATGTGTTCAAACTGAATATCAGCTTGAAAAATACCTCACATAAAAATGAAAATTAAGAATACCGAAAGTTCTGAATGAAATCAATAGCAGAGGTAAATGTTCGAGATCAAATGAAAAGTTCGAGTTCAATTGATCGATGTAAAAAATATTAATTCGAGAAGCCTCAGCTAGAAGAATCTGATTACGGAAAAGAGTATGATTTAAACCTGTCAAAATAAACGAAAACGTCGATGTCCCTTCCCGTGTTAAAGTCAATTGTTTCAAAGAGTGTGCAAATTCACAATAAAAATTATCAATATTGATCTCCAATGAAGAATCAAATAATCAGACTTACGATCAATCAGTACCAAGTACAAGTGAAACGGAAGAAGCAACAACTCGCAAAGACGAAAGAATCCCATTCGCACAAACTCAACAAGAATTTGATGCTTTAGTTAATTTTGACAATAGTCAACTTTTAGACAAACAACTTGATTATATTATATCATCACCTTGTTCTGGCATATTAATCAGATCTCCATATTATAATCATAGAATATATTCTTGAAGAACATGCTGATTTTCTTTACGATAGAGTAAATTTTGTCTCAAGCTAATCGGTCAAAGATGGAAACTATTTTGTCATCCCTCCACTCTTTGGATCAAAATCAAGTCAATGAACTTCTGTTTCATGCTCTGCATGAATGGCAATACGACATTGATCTTTCGATTATCCATTTTGTAATATTATATATTACCTGTATCAGATATGCTATTTGAGAATAATTTTTTGTCTTTTTTCTTGTCACGAATTGAATATTTCGAAATGTAGAAAAGTTTCAAGTGAAAGTCATCACTGATCTACAATTTTTTCTTAGCGAAACGAGATCTTGTATGGGTTGTGTGTGTGTGGGTGCGAGTGAGTTCAAATGGCGTTGGTACAACCAATTTGCCAGTCTATTTCAAAGTATCAAACTCCTTCGGTGTTTCAATATTTTCAAGATGCATAATGTGCCCTTTCTCATTTCTAAATCTGTGATTTCTAAATCTAAATGTAATATTTGATTAGTGTTATTCGGTCATTGTTTTTTGTTTGTTTTTCTTGACAAGTTTTTTTTTTCTTTTTTTTCTTTCTTGATTCCTTCTTTATAAAGTGATTTTTTCGAGAATATATACACATATATACATATACATATATATCTTTTTTTTTTTCAAGCATTGTACTGTAAAAATCGATTTGCATTCCTTTAGAACGTGACAGAAATGCGACTTATGAGCTAGCTGGTAGTGCTATTAGTTATTCTACAATGTATACAAATTCACTGAAAAAAAAAAATTAAACTTAAAATTTTTTTTTATGTATTCGAAAATAAGATTGAAAAGATTTGTATTGTTTCTATTAATCAGAAGTTCTTCCAATCTTATTCAATATGTTCTTTTTTTCAACACATTCTAGAATTAAATGGTCTAAAGTACCAATTTTTCCACAAGAGCAGTTAGGATTTTCAGCTAAGCCTATTTTAAATTTATGTTCTGGATACATTGCATGTCTAATTCGTATTCTGCAGATTGATCTGATGAAGTTTCTATTTATTTCATATTTGTACCACGGAGATCTTTGAGGTATGGAATGAAATATTATCCTGGTGAGTACGATTTCGTCAACAAATAGCTCTCTATTTTGCTTTTTGTAATATTCCTATGTTTGCTTTCTATTTGATTCAATTTTCGAATGCTTGGTGTACAAATTGAGCAAGAAAAAGTGAATTCTATGTAACCCAGTGCCCGTTTTCGCCATATAGACAGGGAAGTAGCTGTTTAGATGGACTTGTTCCTTTTTTTTTGATCAAACGTCTTTGAATAATATACAGGTTCTACCCATCAACAGAGATTGTCTGTAATTTTTTTCTGACTTTACTTCTTTTATACAACTTGTAATTTCAGTCTTTCTATTCGGAGAGGAGAAAAGCCGAAAAAATAATTCTCAAACTTCATTCTTTCCACAAAAATACTCAAGTTTCTAGTTAGATATGCTATATTTCATGCTCTTAGAGAAAAGACATCAAAAAACAGTTTGTCACAATTAAACAAAAACCCCTGATAGAGACGAAATTCCTGTTATTATGGACCAATGTCACTTACGAAAAATTAATTCACACAAAGTTATCAATGAAAATGTACACAAAAATAATTGGCCCAATTTAGTCGAAGACGTGGAAAATTTTTTGGAAAATTTCGAAATTTGTTAGAGAGTGAACATTTGCAGAAAAAATCAAGCAGTCTCCTTGTCATCATAGAGACCCCCAGAATATACTTAGAAAGAGTAAACTTAGACATTCTAGAAATTCCTGAAAAAAATTTGTTACAAACACCAAACAAAAAACAGGAGTGAAGTTTGATAGACTGAAACTGTATACTGAGAATTGATTTCATTTTCAGGCATCTCCTGTCAATTTCAGCCACGAAACTGTTTGTTCTAAAATTATTTGTTTCCGTTATCCAGCTGACTAACGTCAACTCTCAGAAGTCGAAACTTGTGCGAACGATAAATCAACGAGAGATTAATCAGAAGCAGCATGTACTTTGAAAGCCTCAAACGATAGCATAGTACAAAATAGAAATGCATCATCGATGATGTACTGAAATACGTCACATTCGCTCGATTGAATATACTACATAGTTCGATAATCACACCGAATAATGTAATCAGTTCGTTTCAAGAAATATCCCATTAACTTCATCCACTCATCGGTCAAATCTTGCCCAATATGTAGAAATCATTAAACCTGAACCATATGAAGTCAGCACTAGGATAGTGTTTATATTGAAAATACTATTAGTCGAACCAGAAACATATACCTTGTATCAACTCTTTTCGATGCCTGTTCCAGATAATAGAACATGCATTCATCGCATATCATTAATATTTCAAAAGTCGAGAGTGATGATGATTATTTGTTGTATATTCTAGTTCTAAATTCAGAAAAATGTAAATTCTTGGTTCTTGGTATGAGAATCTGTACCACCATACCCGTTGGGCAGCGAAGCCATAAGCGAAACCCAACAGCTAAGAGGATCGACAGCCGTTCCAAAATCATGCCAGTCATCGCTAATTTACGCAAAGGACTACAACTTTCATGCCAAAAACCTTTGGCTCATAACAATATCGGATTCATTACGAATCACCATTCAATACTGTTGTTTTTGTTGCCGAGAGAGAACGAGCTACTCAATTGTTCGAAATCATTTTTCTGCTCAAACTCCAGACTGGATGCAGTTCATCTCGATAAGCTGATCGATGACCCATTTGTGAACACGCACACATCCTGCTTCACATACTGCTCCATAATCCTGATCATCGCCCTGCTCATACTTAACATTTTCTGCAAGTGCAGACGCTACGTAGAGGATCCCTTCGAATTGGTGTAGCCATTTCAAGCAATCATTCACCACCAGACAATTCAAGATCGAACAGTACGCGATCTTCTATCCTAGAAAGATTATTCCCGAGGAGCAGACCCAGCATCAACATTCAAGAATCAGTGAAGAGATTCAACTTAATACGAAGACCTACAAAGAAAGTGTTCAGTGAAAAGTTGCATCCTAATTAACAACTACGTTTCACTGAAAAAAAGGAGTTGTTGAATGCGCAGATTAATGCTTCACACATTTTGAATTATTAGCGATAACAGCTTTCTGACAAAATGTCCATTTTTGAGTATCAAGGCTCACTCAAGCATCGGCAAGTGATCCTCAGCTAGTAATTTCACTGTTCCCAGATTGTTCGAGCTGAAGTTGCTTATGAAATGCTAGGAAACCAGATTAGCAATCGTTCAATGAAAATCAACCATTCATTTAGTATCGAGTAGCCAGTAGTTAATCACTGTAAAAGTAAACCTGTGAATAAAGTTAAATTATTTTTTAAAAAGTCTGAAGGTGTATTCCGGATATAACATCCGTATCGTGATAATAGAGACCAGGAAAACAGATCTTGCCTGTGCATACTCGTGTGTTAGTTTTGGAACAGGTAATGAAAAGGAATTCTGATATGAATAGATGGATAGCACTACGATAGTTTTAGCCCAACAGATATTGGTATATTTTTCTAATTTTGACATATGTAGTAGCACTTTTCATAACTGACGGAAATGTCAAAACGCATAACTTTTTATATTCAGATACTTTTTTTATCACTTAGTTACGAAAAGTAAAACAGAAGCATCCGGTCGTTCAATGCAATCACGAATGAAATATCTGATATACGTTCTCATTGAAGTGAAGAACGACTTCTTTGGGATACTGAAGTATCATCCGAATAGTTTTACGATATGAATCTCACAACCTAAATAAAAACCTTCAACTTTGATATATCAATTAATGTGATGATTGTGAACAGACGTACGGTTTTCATTTAGTATTTGATCGAGTAACTTCCTACGCTCCTTCCCTTTGTATATCTTGATGTGAAGAAAAGTCATTTATATTATTCTACAAGCACCTACGGATTTGAGAAATTTCAACAAATTGAGATATTTGTTCTCTTTCTTTAGGTAACTCAGACCCTGAGAAACCGTACGGCCTGTTGCATATCTGACTCTGAACCCTGACTGGTAAAATTTGGAAAATATAGTACGAAAGATACTGTTCACAAGTGGTAACACCTATCGAACACATCCAAAAGAAAAAATTCTATAGAAATAAAAAATTTAACAATGATATGTATGAACAGAAAAATCGTAAATAGTAAGTCAGGTAAAACCGTGTATTTTGTAGAACAATAGAGCAACGGAAAACAGTAAATTCGTCAAGAACAGATTACTCAGAAGCAAATGAATGGGTCATGGAAGTTCTTGAGAATTATCCATGGAATAAAAAAATCTGTGAGTATTGATTTAATTTGACCAATTATCAAGACCGTATTTGTATAAGCCCGACATTTTTGATAATCAATGTCTTTTAAACTCGAATGTTGTCAGATAACACCAGACAATAAAGTTGTCTGGACAATTCTTCGGCAAATGGGTTTATACGTCAACAAACTGCTGTCTTCCTACGAATGACAACCCTCCGAAGTGAAAATATGTGCGAAAGGAAGAACTACGGTATCTTAAGCAGCATCCAGATCGAGCTCGAGAACTGTTAGCGAACAGATCAAAAACAGTGCGCGAACTTTGTATGCAGGGGAGTTAGCGAACAGTTCCAGAGTAGTACGCGAACGTCACAAAGTTCGCTCTGGAGCCTGATTTTCAAATCAGGTAAACCCTCGTACCCAGAGAGAGTCGAATGTCTTTTTCTATCCCAAATGACTTTTGCCTATAGATAGAAAGAGAAATCCGAGTTTTCTCTTGATGGGAGGGTTCACCAAATTTGAAAATAAGGTCCCAGGAAGTGAACCTCGAGGTTGAAATTTCAAGAACTGTTCGCAATCCCTGTTAAATTTTTGGTGTGGACGCGTAGCTCGAGTGCAGATCTCGAACAATTCGCCAACAGTTCCAGAACTCAAGTTTTGCCCCAGATTCTATTTCACGGATTCGATTGTCGAGTAGCTCAGACTGTGACTGTAGCATGAGCTGTACCGAAAATATACGCATATTCTAAACGAATCGATAATCGAATTCGTGAAATAGAATCTGGGCTCTGATCTGGACGGGCCTTCACCTTTGGCAGGGAAATGCCAAGCACAGCACGGAAAGCCGTTCAACTCAATCAAGAATTCGTACCTTTGCTAGATTGGCTGGGAAGGCTTTATCTGATTGGTGCAAAAGGTTGAAAATTTCTATTTGCGCTAACCAGAAGAATCGAACTGGGGAATTTTTCGGAGTGGTAACCAATGAACGATGTTCACAATAAGGAGTATATTCTGAATGTCTATTGAAAGTTACAAAAAAAAGTTTTAGCAGATTGAAGAAAATACAGCCGAATGCAGTAATTCGAAACAGGCAACTTTACTAGACTCTCCATCTCTCGTTTTTTTTTGAGATACCCACGCACAAACTCTAATTTGCATAGCCCTGTATATATAACCTGAAGATTTTGATCAAATCGAATATAAAGACTGCCGCATATCCAAAAACAATTATTAGCATGCATGCGATATCTGATCACAAAAGCGTCACCGCCGCTAAAACAGCTGGTAGGCAAACGATTTTTGTAATCCGCGCTCTGCTACTAGGCGTAAGTACTCGAGGCACGGGGGGGCGCGGGGCACCGATAGTACCGAGAGAGCGGTAGCGAGTGGTGTATCATTAAAGAGCATCGACTCATCATGTCCATCATACAGCTTTCGAAGACGTGAAGTTATTCGACTTCGATGAATTACAAACCACACTTTAAATTACGTACGTTTTCTAATAGCTGACCCTTGAGGTATTCTTTATTATTATATTTTACGCTTCGGAGTACTCCGATACCATTTCGGAGCGCTAGAAGAGATAGTAATTGTAGAATTTCACTTGCGGTATCGAAGCAAGGTTGAATTTATTATGATTTCATTTGATGCGTACCGCAAGAGTATCTAAAAACGCTCCGATGTCAAGAGCACACAGAAATATCCTGAACTGAAAGTTGACGACTACTGTTTGATCAGACCTAACCGCCAGTCAGTTAGATTTTACTGTTTCAAGTTGGAGTTTGTGGAAAATAGGCATTCCAAAGATGGAATTTATGTTTTTATTAGATATACTTTCCAATAAGGAACAATATGGTTTACTGCCATTACCATGCATGACTACCAGAATTTTCACATTATTTTTTATTGATGGTACCCTAAGATGTATTGAGCATTTTTTTGTCGAATGAAAACATTAAAAAATTAGGTAGTGTGTCTAAAATTTCACACCATAAAACAAAACAGAGTGTCGGTAATAAGAGATAGTAGACTGTATACCCAACAAAAAAAGTTTTTTTCTACGACAACTTTTATAGTCTGTTTCGACGATGCAAGTTTGTCGCTGCAACTCCAGAAAATTGCATGTGTTCATGCAAGTTTTTCGAGTTGCATGAATCTTTTTTGGTGCGATAAGTTGCAGCGACTTAGTTTTTCTATGGTGAATTTGTTGCCGCGAACCACAAATATGTGGTGGCATCATTGTGAAGAATATTGATTTTGAACATTTCAATTATTTTTCGAGACTTCAGGAATCAAGTTGAGTAATAAGGTGATTTAATCACAATATCAATTATTAAAAATAAATGAAATTATATATCGATTGTTATGATGTAGACGTTCATCTTGGTAACATTTAGTGCTATTTTTTTTTGTGTTAATGGCTCTCTGACACAATCTATTTTATTGTAGCGGGTTCGAGTCTCACCCAATCCCAAAACCGACATTTTCCGACCTTTTTAAATTTGGCATTAGTAATTCAATTTGTAACGTTCAATATCGAATTGAATAAAGTTACTTTCCTTTGAGTTTTTCATAAATATCGAAAGAATACTTCATATAAACTTGATTATCAATATGAAACTTAGAAGATAGTTAACTAATATTCCCATTCAATTGAAAAACAATGGAAAAACGAACAAAGTCATTTCAAAAGATCATCACTTTTGAAACGTTCATAAACTGAAATGATAGAACATCGGGTGAAACTGATGATAATATCAAACAAAAAACTTTTTCCTTCCATTTAAACTCAAATGTATATTATTGGTAATCAATTTCTCGTCGCCAATGTTACTATAAGTAAATGAAGTTGATATAGCAGCTGGAGACATTGATAAGTGTAAACCTCAAGTTAGAAAACTTGAATTTTTCCTCAGGACCTCTAATTTTAGAATATGTAATTGGGACATATTCTAAAATCAGAAATACACCACCTTTTGTAGGGCGAAACCCCCATTGACGAGTTTAATTCTCGTTTTTATTCGATTCGATGCAACATTATAAAACAGAAATGATATATTACTGTCTGTAAATAAACTGATGAGAAGTAATTTGCAGTCGGAAGCCTATAGTGATTCTTGGGATAGTGTGATAATTATATAGTTTTAACGTTATAATTGAAATACAATTCCGATGGACGAAACTGACCACTATAATTATTTGACTAACGAACGAGTTCCTAATGTTGTGAATGCATTTTCTGATTGTGGATATGGAACAAAATGAGAAGCATAGGGCCATAGGTCGACGTCAACAGAATCATCTCAATGGTATTGCATGTTGTTCTCATATTCAGTATCATGTTTCGTCAGAGACAACTAACGGAGAGACGATTATGTTTAGAGGCAAAATTTGTTCGCTAATGCTATCCTTTTTCCACGCATATATTTTGTGTATATCCCACTCTTTTTCTCCGGATTGCAACCAAGGGCTGAGGGCGCTAGTGTTGAATTGACATCGACTGTCAAAATTATGTCATGTCTGTCATATTTGTCAAAAGTCATTTGTCATTTCAACATTTATAAAATTTTTGGCTCAAACTTTTTGATACCCAACATGGAATCAGAAAACCAAGAAGACAATTGTGAGCTTCTAAGCAACTTAAAGCATTTTTTAACCATGAACACGGCAACACAATCACGCCAAACAAATGTTACAAGTACTGAAACAGCAGGACCTTCTTTCAGGCAAACAGTGATGCAATTGCCACAGATATTGCCAATTCAGTATCACTTGGTACAACTGATACCTTGCCTGTAGCATATGTGAGTGGCTTTATTGCGAAAAAGATTTTTGGATCAGTAAACTGTTCAGTTTGTGGGGAGCAACTGCTAAGCACATCAGATGCCCCACATAATCTCTTTATTTCTTGTAAAGAATGGTCTGAGAAAATTTAGTTCCTTCTGTTGCACAAGGTGTCAAACTTTTGGAGCAAATTTTAGGTGACTCTTTCGATAAACCACAAGTTGGAGTATTTGCACATCAGCTGCTTCAGGAAACAATACCTGTGACCTGGTTAACATGCCCCTCACACAAACAGTTAGTGGCCGATGCCATAATCCGAGGTATTTGGAGAGTGGGAATACCCTGGTGGTGCAAACGGGTCAACACCGAGTCCAAACAGAAGCGTAAAGATAGCCGGCCCTCTCAGCAGAAAGTGAAGAAACTTTGGCATCAGTAATTGTTCTGCAAGATATCTTTTTTTTTTTAATTTATCAAGCAGTTAATAAAGAAACAAGAAATAGCTTAAAATTAACTAAAAATAACCTGTTTATTGTTAAAAAGTTATTGATACTAGGTATAGTTCTGATTTCGAAAAGTAGTTCATTGAATCACTCTTGATGTGTTACGTCTACAAATACCACAACTTTTTATTAAATTTACATTGGTTTGTATAAGCCAGAATCTTATATCAGTCATATACATATAACTTTTGAAAATTACCTCTATGTTGAATACCTTAGTATGGCAGTATTTCATTACACAAAAGGTGATTAAACTGAAAGACTATTTTATTATAATACTGCAGATCTAGCCAGCTCTACTAAGTGTCTATAATTTGTGTATTATCTACTCAAATATCTTTATTTCATATATAAGGAAGTACAAACTTCTTTCTGATATAAATTAATCTCCCGAATTATGTTATGTTCATTATTATTGTGCAGCAGAGAAGAAGAGTGCATCGGTAGAAAATACGCCAACATGTTATATTTATTATCCTGTACATGGACAGTATTTTGAATTATTCCCATTTTCACACAAACCTACAGTAGTAGACAAGGGGTCAAATTTGAGGATGCTAAATTTTGAAAAAGTATTATATATCTAAATGAGAATACATAATGTCTTCATTTGTTTTAAGCCCCAGTTATAATAGTTCACCAGAAGCTAGCTATAACAAGCCTTATATATTTTTATATGTTTACTATGACATGAAATAAAACAATTCTTTAATACAACAGATCTATTGAATGCTTATTTAACTTTTTTGTATGTCTCAGTGCTATATTAATAACAATTAGTTTGTAAACCTTCACATTAGCAAAGTCTGTTCAATCAGTAAAAATACGTTATACAGATCTCGAAAGAATATTTATTATAATAGCTCTGAGATATTCATTAACTTTCCTAACCCCTGTTCACTCAAGTTTCAGTTTCTGGCGAATTCAGCATTAGTAGGAGCCTTAATAGTTCCGAAGTGCTGATTTGCTGGAAGCTGAAACTCGAGTGAACATTAGTTCCTCGAAAATAATATGACTATATATTTGAATTAGGCGCCCTATTACTACTAGCGCCACCTACGCCGTGGTTGTAGTGATCGCATAGAACATTATACATTGAGAAAGGCGTCTCTCCGTTAGTTGTCTCTGGTTTCGTTCGAATCAAATGACAACACTTCAAGTAGTGAGAGTTGAAGAGTGGTATTTTGTAAGTGGAAATTCGATACTAAACATTTATTTTCCAATATAAACTTTGGATTTCGAATTTATTTTTATTCAAATGCCAATTTTGATATAAACAGCAGTTCAAAGTAACATTTCACAACATTTATCAATAGAGGAAACTTCCATATGGTACGGACTAATATGTGCAAATACATGTTGTCTGAGAGAAATCAAATTTCAAGTATGATTTCAAGAAGAGTCTTTTCTGTTTAAGCGTGATGCTGGAATAATTAAAACAAAAGGCCAAAAGGCCTCAAACCTGTTTGAAAGGGTGCCCATCACAAGAGACGGGGAGTATTGCCACTGATTTATCAAACACATGCAGATAATGCTTCAATGAAATATTCTCTGACTTCCAAGACCAGAAAAATAAGCAGGAAATGCCCCGGCTATGGACAGTTGATAAAGCAATCTGATAGGTGTTTCATATTGAAAACTTAAATGCATATTACTTAATATTGAAACCATTGAAATTCGAGTAGATTCATGGGGATCTCGAAAACGGTAAGAGTTACAGAGATGGTTGAATGGAGGCCAATTGGCGTATTATAGATTATGATGTTAAAATATCTGAGATACCTATATAGGAAAAAAATCTATTTCTGTTTCTTACTTATATCTGGTTCAATTGAATCGATTTCCATAAGCTGTTTTCACTTTGTCATTGCAATTTTCAATAGGCTGTAGAAATATGCTAAGAAAGTATTAGAAGATAGAATACCACAAAATAATCGATTCAGTAAATCACACGAAATAGTTGAGTAGGCATGACTTACCAAGCCCGAGTAATGGCGTGACTTTTAGTATAGTTGCTGCACTACCTGATAAGTTTTTCGGTTCGATAGGGACTTCGCCTCTTACTACTAATTATTCTGATTAATTTCTCAACAATTAACTGAAAATAGGGCTATTTTAACATCTCGCAATTTGTAGACTCCCACATACGAGTAGCCTTGTGTCATGCACATGGTTAATAAGTTTCAGATTGCTTTCATCAATTCTGTGGTCATTGTCTAGAGCGTGTTTGGAGACACTGGATTTTTATCCAAATTTAAATTGTTTATATTCATAATGTCGGTATTGATGAGCCAGCATTTCTGGAGGAACGGTTGTAACTCTATCCTTGTGAAAGGCTTGGTCAGCGAAACTGGGTTCGTAACTCCTCCACCCCTAAGACGAAAATAGGAGGAATACTGCTTTGCTTTGGGAGTTCTCTGCTGGGGTAGTTTTCTCTTTTTCTTTGTTCTGGATGGTCGTCTTCTGGTAAAATTTTTTGAGGACGCGAGGATGACCACGGGAGTAATGGGGATGCTTGTAAGAGTCCAGGATGCATGGTGGAATGTTTGCGGGTCTTGGATTTGGAGGAAGCGAGCATCGTCTTGAAGTCTTGAATTTTCTTTATATAGATGGTTTTTAGATGAATTGGTTCGAGCTCTAATTCTTCCGGGTTGGTTGTATCCATTTCTATTTCGGAAATGGTCCCCTCCATCATTTCTTTTCTGTTTCACAGTTTGAAGTTTCCAATAGGGCCACACAGTTGGCAGTTCTGGTATTCGGCTATTTTGATGAGGGGTGCTATAAAGTCATTGGTTTGTGATTCCAAATGATTACAGCAGATATACGTGTCTTCGATCGCAGGGCACATCTCGTCCTCGTATTGTTGTTGGTTTGGCCCAATTGATATATAGAGGTGGTTGGGAATGATTGTGGAATTATTAATCGAGATAGGAAATAAACGGAACACTTCGTAAATTTCTTCGGAGAAAATCGGAAAATGAATGGCAAATATTACTTTATTCTCTGAGAAGGATACTTGTGTGCCTACTAATTGATGTAAGAGATAGAACTAGTGGATCTCGGAATGTTATCTCTGTGATATATAGTTAAGTTAAGCGTTCCTTGAAGTTTTTTCAATTCTTCCTCCGAAATCGCAGTGCTATGTAGAGAATTCAACTTCTCAAAAGTCAAAACATATTCCAAATTGTCTAGAAAAACTATCAAATTTTGACAATTCAGGATTATTCGGACCAATACATTTTGTGATGGTTGAGTCGATTTTTATCATTTTTTGATTGGTATTCAAAAGAGTTACGGTGGTAGTATAGTTATCAATCATTTTTTTGGGAAGAAACCTGCATTGTGATTTCTTTGGTAGTGAAATTTTTATTCGATTGTTATTCTCGAATGGCCTCGACATATTTGACTGAGAAGCCATTCAGAAGTTTGCCTACTGAGTTTAAGATACTTTGTTTGAAAAGAGTTTGGGTTTTGTATAACCAAGTTTTTTTCGAATTCTGAGGTGAGGAATTTGACGTGTTCAAGAAAATGAGGAAATAGAGTTTAGAAAAAGTTGACTTAATGATCTCATTAATCAAATTACTGTACATCAGAAAAGAAAATGAAAAAAGTTGAAAAGCTGTAACATAATTACAAATGTCACCATTGACATTGAACGAAGTTTTAGTTATCCCGCAAAAATAACGATTTTTCAATGAATTCCATTCCAGATACAGTTCCATTTCCAGGTTTGATTTTTGGGAGGTTGCTGAGATATTTTCTACACATAATTTGTACAATATACAGGGTGATTCACGGTAAATGGCACATTAGACTTTTCTGGTGAACCAGACAGTGGATCACTTCGAAAATTCGATGTAGAGTATATTCGGACATTATCTACCCAACTGAAATATTTTCGACTACGCGGTGTTGCCACTTGGGGCAGTGGCAACTTTGATTTTCCAAATGGAACATCCTGGGTCTAATATCATTTATGGAATCTACAACAATAACCCGACAACTTTTTTTGATATTTCCCTATACCATCCATGTCAAACTCAAAGTCACAGGTGGGCCAAAAGTTTTAAGACCGTAGACAAGGTGGGCCGCAAAACCTTGTTTCGAAGAAGGCAAACTAATTAAAATCTCAGTGAAAAAAGTACTATCATAAGACAAGTATAATTTTTCAATCGTTAGGACATTTCAAATAAAAAATTCAAATAAAAAATTATTTTCGACATCTTTTGTCTTTTATTGAGTTGTCTATTTATGCCGTGGATGTAGCGGCGAAAAAACTTCTGAAGTGCGTCTTTAAATCGCGATCTTGCCGGAGTTTTGTTTCCTTTCATCAAAGAAAATAGTTCACACTCATAAGTACCTACTTCAGCACATTGGGAACATTTTACAGACCAGTATTTTTATTTCTTGGCATTAGACAGGCAAGTACTTCCAATTCCCGTTTTAAGGGACATTTTCACAAATAAATGCTCATAATTCCAAAACTTGACTAGTTGGGCATACGCAAGTATCACCTAACTTCAAACCGAATTCCGATACCATGGTATTTCTTAACTCAAAGATATTTTCATCTTTAGAGGCCATGATTCCTGGAAAAAAAAGTTGATAATAATTCATTTTTCCAAAGAGGAAACAGATAGGTATAGGAAAATATCAAGAAGAGTTGTCGAGTTATTGCTGTAGATTCCAAAAATAATATAATATACAGGGTGTTCCATTTGAAAAATCAAAGTTGACACTACTTTCTAATAGAAGTGGCAAGTTTCAGTTGGGTAAAGAATGTGCGAATATGCTTTCCATTATATTTTCAAAGTGATCCGTTGTCTGAATCACCAGAAATGTCTAATGTGCCATCCACCGTGAATCACCCGATATAAGACAAATAAATCCAATGCGTGGTTGTGATGGACTCACTGTTGAACTGATCAAGTTAAGCTGCTCACATATATCATAACTTACGTCGTGCAAATTGATAATTTCTGTGTAACTGGAAATAAATTTCCAACTTGTTGAGAGAAAGTGTTACCGAAAAAACAAAATCCAGTACAGGTTGAGTGAAAGAACAACTTCTCAATGAATTCTAGTCCGTTATAGAAGCTGAACTCCGCCTTTTATTTCCATATCATAAAAATTATATATTATTTCTGTGACTCTAATGAAAATAATTGAAATGGTTATAATAATGCTTATTACTGTAATAATAGTTTCGGATAACATAACGAACGAGCACTGATGAATTGTCAAATTATTCATGTCTCTGTCTTTGTTATTATTAATGAAGAGTTTATCGGCAACAGTCACTTCGAGAAAAAAACTTTTTCCATACAATGGTATCTGTTTCGTTTGCTATATACGATTAATATTCACAAAAAGTAACATTTCATCGTAATTGCATAATTCGTAACGTTGTTGCACATTACATTCATGGGCCGTTGATGCAGCTCCAGTAATGTTAGTACCTGTAATAATTACTTATGAAAAAATATAATAACGGCTTCAGCTTCAGAAAGAAGAACTGCGAGAGACTCATTTGAGCTCTACAACTGTTGTAGTCCAACCAAAATCAATATAGAATGCAGAAGATAATATTACAACCCAATGAACTCTTGGTAGCGGATGAAATTTAATTGAGTGTTAATCTGACACTTCAGGACAAGTGTTTCGCTCAACTCAACTTTGAAACTAGTACTTATTTTATGAGGGCAAGATGCAGTTAACTTGTACCAACAGTTCATTAAACTTGAGATGGACCGTTCCATAATGGTCCCAAAAATGATTTTACGTCCGATAGCCCACCGAATTTTCGATTAAACACGTTTTCGATTGCCTCAACCCTCAACGAAAGAATATAACAATTTTCAAAAATTACCCACTCCGGCATTTTTCTCGCCAATTTAAAAAACCGCTGTAAAAGTCAATTAAACATTCAGCTGTCGTCCAGGAAAATAATAACAAGTTGTGGTGTTATTTATTGTTTTTCGGAAATTGCCATAAATGTGGTTAAATGGATAATTTTAGGTAATAACCGTTTCCGGATTAGAGCGTCGGGCACAAAGGGAGGGTATAATTCAGGAAAAAAAAAACTTTTGCAATTATCATCGCTAGGTATCGATACCATGGAAAATGACAGAGTTCTTTTAATGGCCTTTAACCTCCTATGAGCGTACAGACATCGGCAGTAACGCTTTTGGAATATTCCTGGCTTCGGTGTGTGTGACTTTTACACTTTTTTCGGAATAAACGATATAATATGCTCGAAATGTTTTATGTGGCGATCGTGAAGATTGACAAACGACTTCTAAGGTCACACAATACATTTTTTTCCAAATTGCATTCGTGGTATTTAATCAAACTCTGAAGTGGTCGAGCTTACTGGCAGAAAAAAGAAAACAAGTTATTGAATTGGGAATATTGCCTGCCACAAGAAATTAATTGAATTCATCATTTATTTATTCATTTTCAGTGAAATACACTATCTTTGGGACAAATCCAAAGATAGTGTTCACAAATGATGAGGTAAAAATTAATATTGAGATTTGATTGTGTTACATAATAAGCGATATCGTGTTTTGAACAACTACAGTACAGATTACAATAGTTAGACATGATAAAGATGATTATACGAACGTTTGAGAGATGTGATGAAGGTTGCGAGGGAATAAGAAAAGATGTCGATTTCTATTGATTTAGATATAGAATTGTAAAATTCACAACACCTATTCAGGGGAGAATTCAAATAGTAATTAGTTTTACTTTTATTTCTTTGGAATGAATATGTTCCTCTGATATTATAAGGAGGTACGTCAATTGAAGTTTGGTTCAATATAGAGCTGCTGTCGAAATGATTATTTATTATTTTGTGATGGAACTTAAAATCAGCTATTTGGCGACTATCTGCTAGTGGTATCAGATTTTTTTTGTATAAATTCTAGTCTTTCAATATACGAGATGAACATGGGGTTCCATATTACTGAAGCAAAACTGAGCTGACTATTTACATAAACCATGTAAAGTGTACGAGCCGAGTTAGTATTTCTGAAGTCGTGGCAAGTCCTGATCAGAAATCCAAGTGCTTTGTTAGCCTTTTGCGATGTAGTTAATATGCGAGTCAAATAATAGTTTAGAGTCCCAAATCCTTGACTTCAGAAGTTTTCTTTAGCTGCTGCTTGTTTATGTGATATTGGTAGTGGTGAATATTTTTCTTTGTTTTAAACGTGACATTTTTCAAGGTTAAGGAATAGAACGTTTTTCTCGCAGTATTTCACAAGGTTATTAATATCGTTTTGTATAAGGAGTGAATTGTTGATTCATGTCACAGTATGGAATACTTTCAAGTCGTTAGCATACTTTCCCAGAGTGACTGCCTGAGACCTATTTGTAATATACGACTGAAACCATCTCAGCAGATCGCCATGTATACCGATCCTTGCCAGCTTGTCAAGTGAAGTTGCATGATCTATCTTGTCAAATGCTTTGCTGAAATCGGTATAAATGGCATCAACTTGGTAGCTCTTGTACATGTTCTTCAGGAGATAATCAGTATAGATGAACAAGTTGGTTTCAATGGAGCGATGCTTTACAAATCCATGCTGCTCATTATTGATTGAGGGTCCAACATCAAAGTATAGATAGTCACAAATGATTGACTCAAGAAGTTTGAGTTTCGATATAGGAGATAGTTTTCAAATAGTAACTTATTAACACTTTTGAAAATAGGAACTACAAGGGCAGTTTTCCATATTCTTGGAAAATAGCCTTCTTTGGTGGATTTATCGAATAGTATGAATAAGATATGGGATATTTCTTGAGCGCATTGTTTCAAAAAACAGAGTATATGGTCCACGCCAGGTGCTTTCTTAGGAAGATCCAGAATCTTTCTAAGAATAGTATTCTGAGGAATGTGATAGGGACTAGATGAAGTGCTGTTGGATGATTTATCAGTATCTGATTGATTTAATCTGATTGTCGGGTTAAATGAGGAAGCGAAAAACTCTGAAAAAACGTCACATATCTTCTGCCCGTCTGTTGAGATAAATTTGTCTGGATTCTTTATAGCATTGATTCTGGAGTGACCGCTCTTTTTCAACTTTACAAATTGCCAGATTTGTTTGGGATCGGAAGTTATTCTGGTAATTTGGTTTATATAGGTGTTGTAATCAGAGTCGATCAGGATTTTGACCTGTCTCTCAAAAGTTCAAATGTTAAGTAGTCAATCAGATTGTTACGGTACATTTTCCTTTTTTTATGACATCTTTTTTTTCCCTGACAGTCTTTATAGTATGTGCACTAAGCCAATGAGGGGTTCGAATATACTACTCCGAAACTCATGAGATAAGTCTTAACAAATTAACTGGTGAAGTGTATTTATGATCTACACAGTAAGATGATGTGAAAGTAAAAAATGAACAATACTCTTTGTCCATAGATACGTGTATAGAATTCATAGGTGTTTGATTATTTCACAAAATGGAAAAGTCTGTCTGAAATAGCCGGTCTAATGCCTATACAGCGCGACGAGCGCAGTATCACATAGATGTTAGTTTTTCTGGTTCAATTTGTGTACCAAGTACGCTAATTTTATATCGAATAGATAGATTCATGAAATATTTCTACACAATGAACTAAAAGTAGGGAGTTGAAGAAAATCTCACCCTCCAGGATAACTTTATATTCAAGACCGGACAAGATCTTGTTTGGCTGAGAAACCTTCAGCAAATAGCCTCTGAAGAAGCTAGCCACTCGCGCCATCGAAACGTCAGGAAGAAATTCCAAAAAACGACGGCCTTCGAACCCGAACCAAAGAAGTGATATCCATTTATTGCCCATTCAAAATATAATGTCACCATTGGTTGACACAATCCACCCCGCACTATAAGACACACTGAGGTGAATTTGTTTCACTCACAATTCATCTAACCGAATACAAAATAGGTACCTTTTTCGAAAGAATCCACTTACTTTTGGGATTGTGATTGGAGAAAGCAACTGGATTAGAAAACATCCATGATTTCTCGCATAAGAATGAGACAGGTCGATTCGTCGATCGTTAAAGTGAATCTTACGGAAAACTTGTGATATTGTTCTTCAAATATGAATTTTCATCAGATATCGGCCAGTTCTATTCAATATTTGTAAAAAATGTTTGACAGTGAGTTGTTGATGCTCGAATGAATAATAGGGGGATCCTACCGTAGAGCAAGTCTTAATGAAACTGTCGACGGAGGTACGAATGATGTTGTTTCTGAAACGCGAAGAAAGTGAATATAAAGGAGGACAGAAGGAAAAATTTGTGACATATTATTCTAGGACAGGTTTGGATATCCAGTGTGTATCGGATAGAAAGCCAAATTTTTGAGAAAAATCAAATCTGAAATAATAATGTGAAAACAAGAAAGGAAGTATTTCAATACACGTGGTTCAAAGGTGTGGTAGTGGTCAGCATGTCCGGGTTTCTATTCCACGCCGCAGAACCACCGTACTGGTCTTCACGCATTACAATGCCAGGCCTCGCTGATCCATTGCTCGCATAAGTTTCGACTTGACAGGTGACATATGTAGGGGACGTCACAGATAAATGAAGTAAGATATGTCTGAGAACACGAAACTGTAACCAAGTTACATGAAGCGTATAAAAGCAAAACCGACAATTGACGTATAAATTGTCTAGAGTAAAACTTAAAAAACCGACCAAACTCATAATTTCAATCAGATGAATATCGCGTTTCTACCCAAATTTTCGATTTCTGACAGGCATGGTTACTATTGAACAAAAACGCATAAGGCTTGTTATGAAAAAAATATTTTGGGTTAAACTTAAACATTTTTTCTTTTCCTCCTAAGACATGCAAGTATCTACTCAAGTCGTAACAAAAAGAAACAAAACTTGAATGCTAATGCTTTCAACGGATACACAAAAAAAAAGAAATATCAAGTTGTCTTCAGTATCGCATGAAGTAATCACGATTTTCTCTTATGGAGCTTCAGGATGATCCTTCGCCTGATTAGCGTTTTTCATGTGAAAGCGTTTCTGAAGGAATAGAAAGATGTTTATCAGCCGCCTATTACCAGCTTGACTTTGCTAAATGATAATATCATTCTTGATCAACTGATGGAATTGGCCGATACTTGATGAGAATTAAGGGCGCCGTTACTTAAGGGCAAGGGGGGCGGGCGCCCCTCCCTGGATTTTAGATTTTTCAGTCCATACTCCGCGTAAGGCACGATATCGACTTGATTTTGATTTTTTTTTTGGTAATACTTCTGTTGCTATGAGAACCTTTTTTGTAATTTTTTCGTGGAACTTACGTAATTCGGTCTCCTCTACAAGAAATCCAAATGAAGTTTTAGGCGGTCTTGTATATTTTCGGAGATACAGGTTAATTTTGTTGTAAAACTTCACAATTTTTTACATAAAATACCTCTTGTTTGAACACACAAAATTCGTCCTGCTTCTGATCGAACACCACTGATTCAATCGTTTTCAACAGTTTCAAGCAGAAAAAAACATTATTTTTTCGAAAAATCCAATTTTATCCATAAGTCAACGTTATTACATTCTGTTCCCAACAATAACATTGAGAGCGGCAACACTGCAAATACGTCACTTTCAAATGTCATCGAACTATGACATCACAACAAATTGGTTTTTTCTGCTTAAAAATGCTGAAAACGGGTGAATAAAGAGTGAGTGGTGTTTGATCAGAAGATGGGTTGAATTTTGTGTGTTCAAACAACAGAAATTTGATTTGAAAAATTGTAAAGTTTTACAACAAAAGGGACCTGTATCTCCGAAAATATACGAGACCACCAAAAATTTCATTGGAATTTTTTGGTAGAGGAGAAAGAATTACGTAAGTTCCACAAAAAAAACAAAAAATAGTGCTCATAGCGACCGAAGTATTACCGTTTTTTTTACCACACTCTCAAGTATTGTCTAAAAGGATTTTCATTTCAATTTAATGCATTACTTCAACTTCAAAAAATGTGCCCCCCCGCCTAACATTTTTTGTAACGGCGCCCATGATGAGAATCCATGATATATAAAGTTATTGGAAAGCACTTCATTCGGTGATTTCCACTACACATTTCACAAGAACACTACTTATGTTAACTATACAATGGCTTTTTCAGGTGTGTTATAGTACTATCCATGAACAGGCTATTGTATAGTGATACACGTGTATCGGTTTTGTATACTGTCGAGTGGAAATCACACAATGAAACGTTTTTCAATTACTTTATCCATTCACAACATCAAATTATTTTGTTTATATGGGCACTAATTTTGCTAAGTTGTTCACCATGATCTTAATGTGAGTACGAATTACGAATCGACTAACAAACAATGCAAACACGACAGCACATGACTGAGGAGTCGCACCCGGACTGCATTTGTTCGTATCGGGTGCACATAAATGTCTACTTCTGCACCTAAGGCTAAATTTCAATTATGAATCATTGCTTTTTTATATCTATTTATAGACTTGAGGGTCAGAAAATCAGAATCCTAACAAATTCCACATATGGAGTCCATATTCAACTATTTTTTATCAAAATGTCAAATGTTTATTTTTGCATTTATACTCTTCATATGGAATTATTGGTGTTTACAGTGACATGATATTGTTTTGTCGAAAGCACTCATTACTATAATTCCAGATAGCAGATAGTCCAGTGTTTGATCAATATTAATGAAACAACTCGAAATGAGTGACGTCCCCGACAAAGGAAACCCAATAAAACAACACACTTGATAAATAATATCCGAGATTGACAGAAAACGTTCAGTCAATCATGGCGGTAACGAATTGATGACATCTCCTGTCTAGCGATAGCATTTAAAAACTGTGAAAATATAATTTTTAAAAACAGTAGCAGTCAAGTAAGCCATATGTAGAGAGTTTTTAACCAACACTATGACACTTAGATTACTCTTTTCCAACATTATTCATCGTCTACATTTCTACATAAAACCTCCATACCAACATTCATTAATCAATGTGACACTTTTTCAGCCTAGAAAATGGATATCAGAATAATAAATGTTAATGTAACACCAAGTTGAATAAAAAACTACTTAAACAGTGTCCTGTATGATTTGACACGACACGTGTTTTGCTGTTAAGTCATTTCTCCAAGCGAAATATGTAATCATTTTTAATGCTATTCCATTCGGACAATGAACAAGTGGTCCGAAAATACAACGTATTCTGGTTGAATACATTAATGTTGCCATACGTGAATTAAAGAAATATACAGATATGAGGGTAAAATTAGGTTCAATTATCAATTAGGTATTGTTATATCTGGCTAGGAATCGCAGTAGGTACTGGAAACTGAAAGACGTGTTTGTATTTGTATGTTTATTTTTCGTATATCCCTTACAATTTTATATATTATTAAAACTTCATTATCCCAAGACACCTTACAGTTTATAGCAGGTATACAACTAACATATCTCATTAAAACTATTGTTACGAATCTCCTAGCGCCGGCCCTAACGAGATCGTAAACGCAGATGAGGGATCGCGTCGTAGCGAACGTCATTTTCCAGGAACCCGTAAATCGCGTTGTGGAGAATTCGCGAAGATTCTTTATAGGCATACGCCGGTATATATACGGGAGAGATTTCATCGCGGGCAGAGTTAGTTATTCGAAAGTCTTATTCGGAGCAGAGTTATTCAAAGCTAAGTGGAGAGAGTTTGAGTACCGAGCATTGGAAAGTTATCGGAGCGATATAAGTGATTGTATTTTGTATTGTATTGTATTGTATTGTGATAGAGAGTTATAATAAAAGAAGTTCAGTGTTGTTTGGTGTTTTAATCAACGAACCCAAAGAATATATCGTAACACTATACTTAAGAAAGTAGTTATGAAAAATAAGAATTTAACTTGTATCATCAACAAATGATTGAATTTGAATTTGGCTTTTGATTTTCAAATCAAATTCAATAAATATCTCTTTGAATGTTTTTTTAATACGATTTTTCTTCTCAGTTTCTTCAAGTTTTTGGGAATTGTAAATATTGATAACATTATGCAGAATAGATCCAAAACTGGTATTGGGATTACAGGATCTCAAGGCTTTGCTTTGACGGTTATTATACAAATGAAAATCACTGACCCCACGAAAATTGTAGTCAGATGATTTCATATTGTCCTTGACAAATTGATTGAACATGCTTACTTTGAATTCATAAGTGTTTTTCAAATCGAATATTTCTTCAGGCTTATATAAATTTCTAGTTGGTTTCCGAAAATCGACTTGGAAAATACAATTCATTGTTTCATTCTATAATTTTTGTAGTTACTTGAAAACGGAAATATTGGCTGAACCCCAAGTACAAGACAAAGACAACTAATGTTGATTCAACCAACTCGATTTTTTTTCTTGATTCATAAAGTGTGAAGTTATCCGAAATATAAATGAGAAAAAGTATTGGCCCAGGTATAAATCCTTGGGAAATTCCACAAAATAATTTTCCAATTGAACTTCTGTAATTGTCTATAGTCTTTATTGTATATTGTGATCGGTTGAGCAGATAATTTCGAAATCATTTAATACCAAAAGAATGTAATTTTTCAAACAAAATCTTGTGAACAACGGTATCGAATGCTTTTCGCAAGTCTAGGGAGAGAATGCTACATTTTTATTTCGATCAATCTCGATTTGGATATTAGTTTTGATGTCAATCATTGCAGTTTCAGTATCTCTACACTTGGAAAACTATACTGACCGTTATATTATCAGTTACTTTTCTCTCTAGTATTCTTAATTTTTCAAATTATTTCGAAGAAAATTGGAAGTTATTCATATCGTATTCTTTGCCAATTTTGAAAATAGGAAATACTTAGGCTATTTTCATTTTATCTGGTACTATGCCTGTTTCAAATGATTCAACCGTTTTGAGAATGTTTTCACTGATGTCATCAAAACCACTTGCTTTTTGTTAATCTGAATCATCTATGATTTCTTCAATTTCCAGAATGCTTCTCGGTTTGGAAAACAAAGATGTTGCGTTCGATGGATTATGAGTAGAATTTGTTTCATTTGGATTTTTGATGATAAATTCAGACCAATGGTTATGAAATGATTATTGAATTTTTGAAATATTTTAGTCTTTTCTGTTAGTCGTAGGCCAATAATCATTATTTATTTTATTTTGTTTCTGCTTTTATAATTTTTTGTTCTATATAATACTGAATATATGCTGAATTGTATTCGGAGTGGATGAATTCGTGAACTGATTTTCAATAAAAAGTTTTATTTGCTTCTCTGATAGATTTTTTGAAAAAGGTCGACTCTTATTATTTGAATTTTATGGTCATTCGTTGGACTGTTGATGAATAACACGTCAATTTGCTTTCTAAGTGTACTTTAAATGTGGTCAATCAGAGTTGAACTATTTTTTACTTCCCTTGTAGGGACTTCTTTATTGAAAAAATAGTGTTGGATTCACAAATGTCCCTCAATCTTTCTGGTCATTTTCCAAAAATCGAACATTCTGTTTGAGGAGAATTCATACCATCAACTAAGGTGAAAAAATACTTCAAATTTGATCAAGGTGGTGGTCGGTAAATTCCACATCAATAAACCATTTTCTAAATTTAATGTATAAGAATATTCAAACTAGTTTAAACTTCCTTCCAGTGTTAATAAGAGTAACAAATCACCAAATGAATGAATTGGAAAGATTAGTGCAAATCTCTCTTGATCTCATTTTTTCAGACAAGAGTAGACCTTCAGTAATATATAGACCCGTCATCTGTGTAGCCAAATATCGATCGAAATCGACAGATTTTGCAATAGACTGTCACCACTTGCACCAAATCGTCTGCCTTGGCAACACTCGGTAGCCTGGACCAAGCGAAGGAGGCTACTGGTTTTGGTTACATTTCAAGGTCACAAGGATAGTGAGACAACGGAGGCGTTCATACCTATGTGATTTCCCAAGAATAAGTGGCTGCCCCAACATTATGACCTTCGGTAATTCGTGTCTGAGGAAACCAACTGGCAGTGAAACTGTCGGTGCACAACATCGAGTGAATCGCCGTCAATAGACCGGTACACCCATAAATAAGTCAAACTTCACATCACCTGACATGTTATTAAATACAGAAAGCAATAACGATTATAAAATATCGAGTCCTAAACACCGATCGCAGATAATGACCGGTTCAAGCACTTCTTTACCGACCGGGTCCCATTCTCTGCCAACTAGGATTCTAGTCAGATCCGAAATAAGAAGTATGAGAAACAAAGAGGATGTTCGTTTCGTTTATTTATGAAACTTCAGTGGAAACTTCTACCCATGTTAGTTGGGAGAGGTCATTCAAAATTCAATGTGAACTTTGTTTTCATCATTGTCAGAATGATCTCGCATTTTATTACCAATTGGCATCAATTTTGATTCTGAAATTTTCAAAACCGTGTTGGAACTGTTTTATATTTTCCAACACTAAGCTACCTTCGGTAGCTAGTTAATATATTTTTTCTAAAACTGCTATGAAAAGTAGCATATTTTTTTCTTTTTTTTTTATTTCTCATAACTTACTCAATTTTGAAATCATGTATGGCTCATACTGTGAGAAATATCTTTTCTAAAGGCGTCTACACTACACAGTATTCAATGTTGCGAAGTACTATCAATATATGAAATAATATTGATATATCTACGTACCGAAAATTACGTTCATTTTTGAAAAGAAACACCAACAATTATGTCCCCAAATATTCGAACATTTTGACAGCCGACCAATTGCACACATTTTTAAATGAAGCTCCAGACAAGGAATATCTACTAATGAAGGTAAGTTTATTTGAAAGAAATTAGTCTACAATTTCTTTCGCTTTTTTTTCTCGAATTAACATGGCATTTTGTTAAAAGTAGGTTTATCAGTAGATGAAAAGAATTAGATAATAATTGGAAATTCTATTTCAAATTCTGTCAGATAGGTCTGTGCACCTTAAAAAAAATACAGTGGATCCTGTATCCGCTTAGCTTTCAGGTGGGCCGGGGTCAAAACCCGCTTAGCACAGTTCTTTTTTTCATTTCACATCCTGATAGTTCAATTTGTAGGTTGCAGTGACTATTGATGTAGCAGGGGCATGTCGTAGAGAAGAGTTGTGGAAATTCAAAACCGATAATTTAGACTTCAGAGGATTTAAATTCGGCTTTACTGGTGGAACTAGGTAACACAAAAAAACTCTCACCGTAACGGGAGAATTTTATAATATTCATATATACATGTTACCATGACAAAGTATGATGAGTTGTTTTGTCGGGTTTCATTCCGTGTTCTGTGGTTTTGATCCTCTGAAGGATGATTGTCACAACGTTTCAGCAAAAGTCTCATTTGCCATCTTCTAGGTGACGTCTAGAGTTTTGACCTCAGAAGTCGAGTTCGGAGATGGCAAATGAGACTTTGCCGGAACGTTATGACAATCATCCTTCAGAGGATCGAAACCACAGAAGACCACAGAACACTATCCGACCGATTGATTTGCCAGAAAAACGTTTCTTGTCAAATCACCAGCGCGAAAAATGTACTAGACAGGTAGTCGGCATTAACAAATTCGGTAGTATGGCTAAGACAATTGCCATTTTTTTTTAAACTGGAAAAACCCCATCCATATACAGCGCACTGCTTCAGACGTTCCTCGGCAACAATTTGAGTAAATGCAGGAGGGGACACATTAACTTTAAAGCGCCATGGTGGATGACAATCCATACCGTGGTAGAAGGATACGTCGGGGAGTCTCATAAAAATAAAATTAACGTTGCTAATAAAATCGTCAACTCTATTGAGAAATTACTCAATCTCTTTACTGGAATGAAAACACAAAATGCACCGTATATGAATAATCAACCCTCAACTTCAATAACAGAAAATTTACCAAAAAGAAATGACGTTTCGCAGGTCTGACTCTACAAAATTGTACGAATTTTACTATTAACTATAATTTTAAATAAATTGTTTTCCTAACTGTTAACAGATAGGATACTTAAATGTTATTACAGTTTTGCGAACCATTAACCAACCATTAAAATAAATATTGAGTTACATTACTTTTATTCTATGAATTGTTGCAGTTGTAGAAAAAGTAAAGTGTGCAACATGTTCCCCACTTGTTGCACAATATACCATTGTCCACGACTATTGTATAAAATATAGATAATGCATTTGAAATTCAAGCAATTCGATATCCATTGATCATCACTATTTGAGTAATGAAATCATTATTCACTATCATCATATTAATGTTACTGATATTATTTGTACCCGAAGCGCGTTTCGCACCTTCAGGAGAAAAAATTTGCTACTCAAATATCATCGTTTATGATACCTCACATCGTAGCAAGGGATATTTTCTAAAACTCGAAGTTATCAACAAAGATGAAAGTCAGTTGGATTTCTGGGACGAAGGTCGAATGATTGCCTCAATAGATTGAGAATTTGATAATTATGTTCAATTGAAAGATTGAATATCTCGAATTCATTGATTTGACGACATTTCTACGTTCATTTGAATGGTGGTCATTGGCTTTATAGATGACACACAATTGAATTTCATCTATGTTGCTGACTAATAATTCTACCAAAAAGTATACCTACCAGTGGTGACGTGATTTGTCAAATTCGATACCTTGTTTTTACTTCAATGCAACGAGGTAGATATCCTCTTAGGCGAATACTTTGTGAAACAACAATAAATTAGTTCCAAGTATTATTTGAAAATCATTAATTTGTGGTGGGGTGGCGTGGAAACCTTCTTCACTTGTATAGATTTCAATATCAATTCCTGATTTTTTCATATTGTGGTAGGTTGACAACCCAAAAATCCACGAAGGAAAGGTTTGTTCTGTTGGCAGCTTATAACCGTGTCGAAATCCTTTATCTTGAATGGACCCAAGAAGCATGGGGTTGAATTTTCACCAAACTCGGATTCAGAACTCCCCCTCATCCGTACTTCTTGGTCCGCGAGAACTTGGCCGGAAATTAACTTTTACTATCTACCCTCGACGGGCGGACCCGACCATTTATTACCATTACGTTATAAGAAGACCACGGCAGCACTCGACCGTAGGTACTGCCCACGTATTCGTTCATCTTGTATTTTTATTCATAAAAAAGGATCCAACCGATAGGCCATGGGAATCTTACCCCTTTCATGCCGCTTCTTGCTGGGGGCGTTCTTTCTACTATGTTTCATTCATAAATGTTCAGATTCGTTGATTTATGACAATGTTTCGTAAGGTTCGAGTAACAGCGAGTGGGAAATTAATTTTGTGATTCAATTTGGGGCTGCACTGTACCCAGAATGAAAAACCAAGCAAATTTTTCGACATAATTACTTGAATTATGATCGTTTATTGTGAAAACCGAAAGAAAAATGGTTAATGAAGGGATGAAGGATGGCTACAATTATTACAAGCAACCTGAGGGTAATTATCACTAAACGAAAAAAATTAAGAAGTTAACTTAAAATAGTGGGTAGTGTTCGTTGTCGATTCGACAACCAATGGCTGGTCTGCCCAATGTGTTTTTGATTATAGGCCTTTGGTAGTGTATTCACCGATAAATGCAGAACATTTTTATCTGAAACTATTCTTGACACTTCCTGATTGTCAGTTGTGGAAATAACTGCTTTTTTTGTAGAGATCATTTTGGAAGGTCCTAAAAACTTAATGGGTTTTATTTCAGAATATAATCACAGCGTTTAATTCCCAAGAAACTCACCAAGTTTGTAGAGGGAGAAAAGTAACCATAAGAAAACACACATTGAAGGAGAAAAAGGTCAACAATTATAGATCAGGGAAGGTGCCTACATTCTCAACAACGATGCATTCGCAGTCACCCCAGGGTAGAAATCTGAAAATTTGTGTGAACCACTTATCCAAAAATGAAATCAAATTTTCCAATTTAAAATTTTTCACTGTAAACAACATTCATACACACAACACCCGACAAATCGATTCTTTGCGGCCTTTGAATTTCAAAACGAACTTTGCTCAGAAATCAATATTACACAATGGTGTGAATACGTATATTTCTCTTCCACAATCTCTCAAAAATATTGAACAAGAAAACTTATTCAAGATACATTTGAAAAAATATTTTTCAACCTAACTAATATCAGAATATTCTTCATATCTCTTTAAATTTTTTTCAGATTTTATCATTTATTTGATTTTGAGTTATATAACTGTTGAATATTTAACCAGTTATAAATCACTATATAACTTTGTGTATATATCCCTGTCATAAACTACTGTAATTTCTTGGGATCAATAAAATGAATCAAAAAAGATGGACCAACCGTGGCCAGACGAACGATAATATCGTGCCAATACATCCATTTTTCGCTGAATCCGATCAGCGCACCCTATTGGTAGAATCGTTGTGCCTCATTGTTGGCACCCCCTTTCCCCACCATAAGGAATTTGGGTCTTTATAAACGAACATGCCTCGAAATGTTGATAGTTTAAACCCGAAGACCATTACGGATACCAGCGATCGAACTTGATGATTGGTTTCAACATTGGTTTTTATTACTTCATAATTCTTTATTCGAATTTTTTTACTTTGATATTTGATATTCAATAGGTCAATTTATTTTGATTGTCGAAATATTATTTTCTTTGACCAATCAAATCTTTAATTTCATTCTTTGACCAAAAAAATCCATTTCGACCTTTTTGTTTGCATTTGTTTTATTTTTCTTATGAGTCTTTTTCGCAACAGGGTTCAATGGGGTTGATTATATAGACAATGGAAGTCCGAACCAATACTACTTAATTGTTTGGATGATAACGGATATCATTTCCAGCAATACATTCGCCAGTTTCAATCTTTTCGGCCTCTCATTAATTTTGAAACTTTTGAACTTTTTGACGCGATTTCATAGTAAGTAATCGACGATCGATTTGAAAAAAAAAAGGTTGTGTGAGACATGAAAACCCCTTCCTAGTCATTTGACTCCTCGTCCCATTTGAAAATTTTTGGGAGTTGCTACCCCCAGCACAGGGTGAAAGTTACACGAATTATTTTTGCATAAAAATGTGTCTGCCTCGATATAAAAATGGACGTAGGTATTTTTGGACTTTCGTCGAAATATTTATTCTGCCGAGTGTAAGGGAATGTGAGTGAAAATTTTGGTGAAGTCGCCGGTTCTAAGAATTGAAGATATATTTATCTACACCCATACTCCAATAATACACTCATATGCCCACAACCCGTTTTATAATGTAATCCATTACGATACAGATTTTCATTACGATACAGATTTTCAACCAATAGAAACCCATTATTTTTCAATCAAGCATTATGTGCAAGCTCTGCATTTTGACGTTTGTCAAGTCAAAATCAGTAGGTATTGAATTTTTGGAGAATTCAGTCAATTTTCGATAATCGTATGGAGATGTCTTATAGCAGTGATATAGAAGAATTACCAGCGACTCCTCCACATATGTCTTAAGCATGAAAAAAATACAATCGAAAGGATTATATTTTTCATTTGACAAATGCAAAACATATGTTTTATATTTTCAACCAAATCAAATGAGTTCTCATGGCCGAGTGGTCAATGGCGCCGGCAGTGATCAGATACATCCGGGTTGAATTCCTGACCTCGGCAGATATTCTTTTAAATTTTTTATTCTTTTCATTTCTCATTGTTGTATTTTCCTTGGTTATACCATTGATTATAATTTTGTATAATTTTTCAAAGAAATACGATTGATCACCTACTATTATTGTGTTCAATATAAATACCTAATAATATAATATTTTTGGTAATTCATTATTTATTGGAAGTAGATAAAATAGCGTATGCAACTCTCATGTAATGGTTATTACACGATCGTTGCATAATATACTATTATATAGAGCTCCATGTGAGAAAGCATAACATCAATACCCTACATTTTCAATCAGTAGGTACCTAAAAATAATTTGAAAAGGCTGAAACCGTTGACATCTGAATTATTGATTCCACTTTCAAAGATAAATTACAAATTATACTGAAAAATATATATTTTTTTTCGTCAAGACTTCGTGAACACGGTCGAAAAGCAGCGCTCTTCTACTCAACGTACAAAACTTATTTCGATTATTTCACTTCCCCACCTGAAAGTTCTCATGGAGTAGAGGAGGTGAATTATTACTTTCGTGGTTCGTGAAAGAATTGGTGAAATTTGTGGAAAAATTGGTCCACACTCATTACTTATTCACTATTACATCAGAATAGAATTCAACCTCTTCCCAAGCATTTAAGGTAATCGAATAACTACAATTAATCGAATTATTAATGGAATAGTTGACACAATAGCCGACCATTGAACTATGCCATAACATTGGAACACATTCCTTTTGTAAAAAATCTTCTTCAGGTATAAAACCGCATAAAAATCAAAGCTGTACTAAAAATGGAAATCTAAGACTATCGTATGCGGGAACTTTCATGGTGATCTGCATATCCAAGAAGTCGGTCGACAATTTTCTTGATTGGGCTATAAATCACTCTATTTCGCCCATCGGCGACACATGCTAGTAAGAACAGAAGCTTTCGCTTAATAATACCCCGCTACAACTTTAAATAATTCATGATCCTGCTGCAATGCATGGTCTCACCCGAATGCTTGTCTGTATTATTTACGACCATTCATTCCTGTCTTGATTGCCGTGATGTGTGGAGTACGGAATAAATTTTCTTTCCGACGTGGGAGGAGAAGGGGGTTATTATTCTTCAATTATGAAACTTTTCCCTCCTCACCTTTGTTTGCTATTCAGTGGTTATTTTGATAGTTTTGTTAATCAAATCAAAACCAATTCTTCAACTTTACTGATATAATCCTGTTGTCAATAGGGCACTGAAAAAGTTTATCTGTGGGGGATTTTGAATAACTCAATAGTGAGCTATCATAATAATATCTGAAAAACTGGGTACGTTTTCCATATCTTGACAAATGAACTCGTACCACAGATCATGTCATCTAAAAAGAACGTATGAGAAACTGTTTATTGTGTGTTGAATTATTAGTAATACGAATTTTCATTGCAAACTCTATTTAAATATCTCGAAAACTGTAATGAAAAACTAAATTATCCGAAATGAAATATTGGAATAATTGAAATAATGTTTCGAAAATATGTTAACACAATTCAGAAATATTGAAAAAGGAACTGATAGGGGTACCTGAATCAATGAAAAAAAAAAGAGAAAGAACCTACCAAAACAAGCTACAATAAAACTAATGATGAAATAGAAATTCAAGACAAAAAATTACATAAAAATAAAATGACATACAAAAACGATCGCTTGTATCCATAATCATCTCCTGGTGATAACTGACAACAATCGCCGAGATGACATCGTATTGAGTGACAGTAACGAAAAAGTAACATTAATTGCCACCGTGCTGAACTCTGCACTTTATACAAAAAACCCTTCTGAAAAATTTGCCAAAAATGTATTTGATAATGATAAAGACATCATTATTATTGAAGAGGTCCAATTGTCCATGGAATTATCTTCTCAATCAGTGTTCCTCGTGCATTGCTCTGAACCATTTGCTGTTATGTTGAATGGTTGAGTCGTGCTATACTTTTCTTAATCTGGTAGTTCTAACTTTTCCTAGAGATCAATTACCCTAACACCAAACTGATATTTTCGCACTCGACGCGCGTTTCGCTAACAAGGTTAGCATCTTCAGGAGAAGAGAATTGATACTGAGGATCAGAAAATATCAGTTTGGTGTTAGGGTAATTGATCTCTAGGAAAAGTTTCAACTTTTACACCAAAGGTTCCGAAACTCATCGTTTACTGGTAGTTCTACTCGTTTTGTGTTCTGATGTTCACCTATTTTAATATCCAAAGATATTCTAGTTATTTCTGAGAGAAGATTCTTGAAAGAGTCGTTGGTTTTGAACCACTCCTTCATTTTCATGTAATAGTATAAATCGGGTTGGACCGCGTCTGGAGTTCAGATGCTCACTTCTGAATTGGAAAAATTACCACTTACTGTTGGAGCAGCTGTTGTACCAAAACTACTGAGGAACTGTAACGCCTGGCTAGGTATTGCTGGAAATTCTTCTTTTGGGACCAATTTCCAGAAATCTAAAAAATATTCTGAAGAATTGTGTGGTTTCGGAAACATGATTTTACAGTCCCTCAAGTTCCAACTGTATATTGGCAGGATAACTAACTATTTCAGACAAGTGATTATGAAAGGATTTATAAAAGTTCGTATATTTTGTTTTTTGTTGTCAAAGTCTTGGAATCTTTTCTGGAAAGCATCTAATTTTTTTGTCGTATAAGAACAATTGACAGTAGCAATAGTTTAACTTTTTAAATTTTTTTAGTGTGGTAAATATTTTCTCTGGCCAAAATAATTGAAAAACCATTCAATTTTGCTTGAAAAACATAGTCGGAAGTGAACACTCCTTGAGGAAATTCGTAACGTCAATAAGAAATGCAAAATCACTCGACTAGGATGTCTTCTCCAGTAAATCCGTTCCCAAAAGTAAAGACAGTTTCTCCTCTAAAAACTGCAAGACCTGTTCTCTCAAGTTGAAGAAATGTGCACTCACACAAATGCCTCGCTGCCATTCATACTCTTGAAAAAAAAAATTTTTGATGAAAAAGTTACTTCCAATCCCCAGCTCATGCATTTAATTTTTCACATTCAGTATAGACCACTTAACCATTTTCCATCATCAAAGTGCTGTTAACAATTTTCGTCTTGTAAAAGTACAGCTTGCCTAGTCTAACACCCCAAGTTTTCAAAAACTGTCTTGAATTTTTCAGTTTTTCACCACTATCTCCTGAATAATGAATTAAACGAAAAAAAAATCTATAGGTAATTTTCATAGTTGAGCTTCATCAATTTGGAATGATGGTGATTTTGGATATCGACTGTCATTTCGGAGCTATTTCGATTAAAGAAAATTGTTTTCATATTATTTTCAGTAAATTTTTTTTTCAAATCGCATCATTTTTGTTTCGATCGAGTTAGAAAAAAATTTAAATGAAAATTCGTTCGACTTCACCAAATGTAACTAAATATCCTATCATTTGATCAAGTTTCAATATACCGGGTAACCCGGAACAAATTTACCCCCTGTATCTACGTTTTTTTTTTCAGTGTGGATAATCCCAATTAGGCCATGAGTTTGAAATATTTCGCATGTATCAAACCATATATGACACTTCCGGTTTGGTAGGAAGCACATCCAATTCTTATATTTCAGATGGAATCTATAAGTTTTTTGGTAATTCCGATTCAATATGGAATAGCCTTTCCAACGATGTATATCATAAAATACTTCCAATTCAGAATTTGTTAGTATAATTGAGGTTGAAAAAATACTTTTTGTATTCCCCTCCTCATGGAACATTTTCATGAAAGTTTGTTATGGAATGTTGAACAATATCATGTGAGTAACAACAATTCACGGCCAACTTTTCACACAATACTTTTTATGCAGATTAGCTATTTTTTAAAAGTAAATTTTTGTCCATATTCTTATATCAAGTCTATCATTTCTTTAATGCTAATATAACTCGGTATAATAAAGCCAATTCGTGTTTCAGTTTTTCACCAATATTTCCTGGACTATCAGGTTATTTTCGATTATCCCATTCATTTCATTAATATCTCGGTATTTCAAAGAAAAAAATATTTTTTCATATTGTTCACCATTTTCGCATATTCGGATAAATTTTCCAGTACCACTTCATCAGATAATTCGAATTTCATTATGGTAAGGCTCATTCACGACTTTTCCACTTTTTCATCAATAACTACTGGACTATCAACGTTCCAAAAAAAAATTCATTTACTTTTATTGAAAATCGCTATAGTCCATGGATTTGAATGTTTCGAAAAAAAATAATTCGTTCTTGACATTTTCCACAATTTTTCTGTTCGGATAGATCATCTGAAAGCGCTTCAATTTGAGTTCATCAGATATTTCAAGCTCCTCACGAATCATTTTTCGGTTATGGATTTTGAAAATTGGTAAGGCTGATTTTTAGATCCCAACAATTCCAAGTTTTTCACGAAAAATAGCAACAAATTTTAAATCTGTTTTTTGAGGTTGAGAAAAGACGTTTTATAAAAAAGTTGAAAAAGTCTCGGGAATCCCCCGGAAAAAGGCCTTTTCGATTTCCTCCAGAAACTTCTGAACCTCTATGAGTGATTGAAATGACTCAAATTTCAAATAGATATCTTTTGTCGTTTGAGTGCTATCGAAATACACTCAGTAAAATTTTCCCACCTTTTTTCAAATCGCCCCAATTTTTTGGTCGATCAAATTAAGAAAAAATGACTATAGCTGAATTAGTTCGAATCCACGAATTGTATCTTGAAATGATTGTCGTTTGATAGAATTTCATTTTACTGATGCCAATTCACGAATTTTCCACTCTCTCATCAATACCTATCTCCTGGACTATCAATGCTACGAAAGAACTATTCTAATCTTTTCATAGAACTCGTCGAGTTCCATCGATTTAGTACACCACTCTGTAACAAACTGATACTCTCGATTTTGAATCCTTTCCTTTTCTTATAATATGTAAAAAACGAAAATCCTGCTCAGGAATTCTGGAAATGAACCATTCGATATCTAATCGCCATTGTTTTGCTCTGCATGTAAATTGAATATTTATTACAAGTCATCAGAGTGATTTTCAATATTCCTAGTCAATTCGGAGATATTTCGATTTAAAAAATCAATTCCTCTATTTTCCGATGTTTTATATGATTACAAAAAATGTTTCAACCAAAGTTCATCGAACAACTCAAGTCCTACATGAATCATTTTCCGGTTTTCCATTCTGAATATTGAACACACTAACTTTTCGATGCGAACGAAGGCAAAATGGTTAAGGCTTTCGCTGCCGAAGTTATTAGTATAACTACTTTCCTTCGGGCTTCAAGGCCGTCGTTCTTTGGAATTTCTGCCTAACGTTTCGCTAGCGCGAGTGGCCAGCTTCTTCAGAGGCTTACTCATTTCCGAACCATCGGAAATGAGTAAGCCTCTGATGAGTAAATAGTTATTTGTCTTAACTAGGTAGGTGAGTAGTAGATTGACTGCTGCGGCTGATAGTCTGTTCGAGAATGATAGAGAAAAAATATAAACAAAAAATAACTGGTTTTATATTCGATAGCGGTTTGTGCAAAACCACACTCGTACCAATTGGGGCAGAGTTTCATTCGTGTCGAATTTTCGATTCCGGTTAATCTACTGTTATTGATTCTATTTTCGCCAAAAAATGTTTCGGTTCTGAACTTCTAGATCCTGTTGTATAGTATTCTAGTCATATGTCATAATTATCCTCTGTTTACAATCATCAGAAAATGGTTTGATTTCCAGAATCAAAATGCAATTCCCTGGTTCGTATTTTCTTTTAAGTCACATATGGTTCGATAGAGTAGAACTTGATGTAGTTCGTCTATTTGTAATGCCTATACTTGAAATTCGAAATTTATTGAAGTTTATAACCTTGTGAATATTGGTTCCCTATTCGATATATAACATTCATTTGACTGATTGTGAAAAAAGAATAAACACACACCGGCGAAAGTTACATTTCTCTCTCAACAATTTGTTCACCTATTTATATTTATCTCTCGAAATGAATGATATAAATATTTTTTTCTCAAAATCCGAAGGGGAGACCAGGGGTGGTTGGCTACAGGGGTTGGTTAGCACATGCCTTATATTTCACAAACTTGCTGCAAGAGTACAACGTCGATCTAGATGATAGTGGACTACTAAGTACTTTTTTTATCGTCCGGGTAAACAATCGTTCTTCGGTATGAATAACTGTTTTGTAAGTATGAATGTGTGTGTGTTTGAATACCTCACTTTAAGCTGTCATTTCATATATTGGTTTTCATCAAATATAGCTGATATGACGAGTGACATTGTTTCAAATATTTTAATATGAATGGGGATGGTTGGCTCAGCGGTCTTGAGGTAGATTGGCATACTGTGCCAACCAACCCCATAGGCGGTAAAAGTTATAAGAGAATTTTTTTTTTAGACAAAATGGTAAAAAATCCGAAAATAAAGAGTTCAAGAGCGAGTCAACCTCATGACATTGTGTTAAGAGCAATAAAAGAGGTTAGACTAGAGGAAAGTAGTATCAGAGCTACTGCTATGAAATATGACATCCCATTCCGTTCTCTTACTAAGATCTCAGACGAAGTGGAAAATTTGCATATCAATATGCTGTGTATTTGAAGAAAAAATAACCAATTGTTGAATGGAACATACAATGACCGGTCCTTATAGGTTTTCCGCTTTTTTGAAAAAAAATTCCAGTGAAGCTACCAGTTTAGCTCGAGCCTCAGCATTCAATTCCACGTCAATGCTGTCTTTGACAACCTACAGAAACTAATTGGCCATTATCACTTTCGAGTAAGTAATATATATGGAATATGGATGACAGGGATCACCAGCGTTCAAGAGCAGAATTGGCAGAATCACTTCAGCTGAGAGAGGTATTTTAGTACCTAACTATGGCCATATCGATTTCAGCGATAGGTAATTCAACTCCCCCGTTTTTTGTTTTCCCACGTGTCCATTTCAAGGACCATTTTTTTAACGGTGCGTTCACATGATCCACTTCAGGTCGGACTTTTCAATAGTTTCCAGAAAAAGGAGAGGACTTCCAATATGGAATTATCAATATAATAAAACACCAGAGTAATTGAAAATATATCATTATATAGAACACATTTTTTTCTACAATCATATATCAACGAAATAATCCAAACATGAAATTTGGAGGATTTTTCTACTGAAGTGTAAACACTGATTATTTTGTGTTTGAACAGAACAGCATGTTTCTTTCCATTAGAAATATTTCATTCATATACGTAAGTACATAGTTAAGAAGTATTCTTCAACAAGAAATATATAAATTCTACATTCAATCAACGATTACTTACTACAAAGTGAACAGAATAATGAGATAGAAAAAGTATTCTACTCAGTTTTGGGAAATAGGTAGCTATATATTGAAGAAATGCCAATATCCATGAAAAATATGTTTCAGAAATGCAGGGAAACTGTTTTGCAAAGTGAGACACCTCTTCCTCTGTCGCATATAAGGGGACGACAAACACTAATGAAGAAAAAATACAACGTAAAGCTCAATTATTGAATTACACGGAATCTTAAAGTTCATTCGATTGGATGTCCCGTTGAACAGTTTAAACTTTATACATGAAACAAGTTTGAACAAGTTCTTCAGTAATGCAAATTGAAATAATACACTCGAAACAGTAGTAGTTTCAATTGTTTCAGAATTGTAGTTTATCATAAGAAATATATTATAAATCAAATCCATTCCTGTTCTATTCCGGAAATATTTGAGTCATGTTCAAAGCAATTCGTCAGGATTCAGTAGTACTGCAAAAATTTAATTGAGGAATAATTTTATAAATTACAGTACACAATCATAATCTCAAGTGTACCTGTAAAACATGCGCCACTGTACCGAATTCAGAATAATAGTAATATGAAAAAATGGTTTCAAATTAGTACGAGTGAGGATTAACGATGTCTTACTTTTTAACTTGCGATTCCTAGCAATCTCGATAGGATTATGCTGTGCCTACAACCTTGAAGCCCAGGGTGTATGAAAAGGCATTGAACAAAATGAATCAAGTGTTTCACACTAAACTACTGAAAAGGAATCATGATAGATAATTCATAATTGAGATATCAAACTGTTGTAACCTTTCTCATTTTATTGAATTTGGGTAAAAACTATTCTTGAGTCACTCATTTCCAAAAATTATATTACCTTTGATTTTTGCTTTTCTAAACGAAAGTGATGTCAGCTGCTGATTTGAAACTCGAGAAAATATTGGTTTTAGAAACCGTGTTCCAAATGATACCATTTTTCGAAAATGAGGGCAGGAGCCGTAAGTTTCACAATGTATAACCAAGATTTCTGTCAGTTTCAGACCATCTCAATTTCTCATGTTTATACTGCAAACATTTATAAGAATATTTGACTAACAAATCTCTGTAGACCTGTGAAAACTAAGAATTACTGATGCTACCAGAAAACTGTGAAATCAACCATGTATTTCTTATTCCACTTCTCTGTGAAATATTGGTTGAACAACTTCAAACCATTTTTTATATCCTATTATATTATCAGTTCACAAATAAAACAATTGATTATGAAGCTCTGATTTAAAATGTAATCATTCATTCGCATCTCGGTTTTAGTTGATGTTACGTTCTTTATCTCACACCCTAAATTAATAATTCCCGAGGATATTTGTGAATAATGGAAATCGAACACGAAATATTTAGGAAAGTGTTTGAATTTTCTCAATAATTTTGTAAATATATAAATCAATGAATTCATAAAAACAATCAAGTATTAAAATATCAATCTACTCCAAGTAATGTAAAAGTTACTGAGATATAGCTGATCTCTACCTAACAACATTTATGTGAGGCTGGATACTTAAATGTTGTTTTCATACATAATTTATAAATATATATATATATATATATATATATATATATATATATATATATATATATAAATTATATATATATAGGGTAATCAAGGCCGATTAGTTTGAAAAAAGAATGAAGAAGTGGGGATACCACCAAGGAAAGTTTGGACTTGAACTCACTTCATTTTGCAATATTTATCTGAAAAACTGGGTTGTCTGTATATATTCATACATCTCTGTCTGGGTGACTATCCAGAATAAATAGGAAAATTGTGAATATTTGACAATATGAAATTGATGTTGGGCTCAAATTAGTTGAAATAGTTTTAAGTTCCGAACACATTCCATTATACCCAAAGTAGGTTCTAACATTGAACATCCTGCATTTTACTGTAGATTCGTATTCTATATCGAATTCTAAATCTATTGCATATCAAACACTTTTTATGAATCTTGACAAGTTTTGGAATTATCTAATATTTAACATGAGAAATTACTTTTTTAGGACACTTTGTCAGTGTCTAAAAAAATGTTGAATGAGATGTTCAAAAGTCCTTTTTTTTTCAAACGAAACCCCTATTTTTTTTCTATAATCGTATTGGAATCGGGATAGAAAATATTGATAACTTTCATTTTCAATCCCTATACTGACAGCTCACACTTTCATTTTGAATTATATTCTAAACCAATTTAATAAATTGCCATAACCATATGTAAGTTGGCTTTAATCATTTCACAAACACATAGATGGATTTGCCGCTAAATATCCACATACAAAAAATAGCTAACCAAACATAGTTAAACATCGTACACCTTATCCAATTCACTAGGCACCGTAATTAGTTCCACTTCCAATTGCACACTAAGCTTACAATAGTTTTTAAATGGCTGCTCGTCTCGCACTGCCAAGATGAAATGTACAAACTGTATAACTTTCCATTTCACATCAAAGAAATGTTCAACGCAACGCAGAGTAAATTGAATTTAAACAAATTTCTGTATTGTGTAAAGGGGTAAAATTAAATGAAACTGGTGCTGTTCAAATTTACCTCTGTCTAATTTGAGACATACTCATTTAATACACCTCAATGAAAACTGTCAATGAAATGCTGCTTTTGTGGACTCAGCTCTCCAGAAACTTCAGAACGTGTAGGCATTTTGATAGGTCTGAATAATAGTACAATTTAAGATGTCTAGAAGGATGGTGCTGGGACCGATGCGATATTGTTTTGAGTTTTATGGCGACACTTTTCTATTTTAGTGTCATTTTTACGTATCGTGGTGTGTTTCTCCATTTCTTCGCTAGTTGGCGCTAATTGGAAATTGGAAGTGCATAGTCAACCGATCGATCGACAAACTATATTCTTTGATTCGAGCAGTCAACAAAATGAGCAAAATCTAATGTTATACTCGTGAAAAACAAAATCGAATGAAAGAAACACAATTATAGGGAATTTGGCCAGTATTCTAAAAAAATAATATAGGTTGTTGATCAGTCAGCGTCCAAAATTAAAAGTATAGCCAGCCGTCAGGTCGGCCGTTTATACATTTCCTAGGAAATTTGTAACTCTTTTCGTTGCAAACGCCATCTGAACTGATTTGATGTCGAAAAGCCATGATGCTTATTATCATAGTAGACATGTGTCGCCAAGTATACCCCAAACATACCCAGGTATGACTCAGTACACCATCCTTCTAGACATTTTAGTACAATTTAACATACCTTAGCTCAGATGTTTTTTACACAGCCAAGTTACCTATAGTTGGCAAATTCTCTAAGCCGTCGAATAAAGAGAAAAAAAATAAAAGTAATCTTTATTTTTAATGTCTCTTGAATGAACCCAGTTGACATCATAGAGAAAAAACCGTCTGGTTAACTGAAACGATATACAAACTATGCCCAACATCGTTCTCATACTGTAACATCAGTTCCCAGAGAGTCCCTCCGTATATATTAAACGAAAACCTTGAATTCTGTCGACCGATAAAATTATTTTTCTAATATATTTTTCGCCATAGTTATCAATAAAAAGATCCCTGAACTGACATTTCGTGTGTTCTCCATAACCACACAAAACTTGAACACCAAAAAATAATTTATGATGGAAAATATTTCGAAAATTGTTATCAAATAGTGCATAATTCAATGGATAATTCATAGCTCAAATCAAGTAAATTCTTTTACCAGCTGGAAATAGCTCTTCTGGTACTTTATAATGACTAAGAATCATTCGAGTGACGACAGAAGTAATTTTTTTTTGCTGGGAGAAGTGATATTCCGTCATTTGATTTAGGTAAACCCGCATTTACTTTAAGGGCATGTTATACTGAATGGTAATATATGTTCTCCCGCCTAACTTTATGCTTAGCTTGTATGTGGTTGACAACACAACAAGGTTCATTGCTGGCTGGTAGTGATTCGGACTTCCATTGTCTAGTCCATAAAATTGACCTTATTGAAACCTGTTGCAAAAAGTTTGATTGATCAAAAAAAAAATTGTGTCAAAAAATTAAAGATATTGAAAATTTATTACGAAAATAAAGAAATCAAATATAGAAATATGAGTTTCAACAAAAGTTGAAAACAAGTTTCAAATTGAGTGTACTCAAGACGTTTCGATTGCTGGTAACTGCAATCGTCTTCAGGTGATGACACGAAGACGATTGCAAAATTTCGTAAATACACTCAACTTGTTGATTTCTACATTTGTTAATATTGATTCGTATTTCTTCATTTGAGTTTTCTGATGGTTCTTCTACATTCATTGTGCCAATTTGATCAATCAAACATATAATTTCCATTCCTTGACCAAAAAAAAAAAACAATTTCAACCTGTTTGTTTGGATTTGATTGCACTATTTTTTTTATTTTTTTTTTATTTGTTCGTAATTCATTCAATGCTACATAAGTACAAAATGCTACATAAGTACAAAATATACCCTTTTCTTAAATATTATTTTTAGATAATGATGTTAAATTTTTTTTTTCAATAACAATTATGAAATCATAATAGGGTATGTTTGAATTATAACTAAGTTTCTATAAAGGAATATTATGAACAGTCAAACCATTTCTCATAGGTTCGTTTTGTCTTTGCAACAGGTTTCGATAGTTAATTATATCCGAAAGAGTACCACTCAACCTACTATTTGAATATCAACTAATTATATCCAAACCAATACTATACAATCTTATCCAACTATTTGAATATGAAACTGTACAGCCACATAACCCATTAGCGCCCACCGTTGCCACATAGCAACTGCTTTAAACATGTTGAATGAATGTGCCCTATATTCTTCAATCAACGGTGTATGCGCCAAATATGTCACATTCAATATGAGACAAGGGTGAAGTGAATAAAAGTGAGCATGAGTTCAACCTATAGATCCATCCTTGTTATATCTCAACAACCCGTATAAGTCTGTCTCAAAAAATTGGAGTGCGAGCATTTGCTCCAATTTTATTCACTCTACCCATTATTTCCAACAAATTTATCATATAAATGGTAGTTCAAATGCAGGATGAATTAAAACCCTGGTATGTTGACTTATGCCTAATAGATTGTAAGCAAATTTTCTAGACTTTTCGCTATCTTGATTTTGATCAATTTCAACTGAAAAAGATGCCTTCGAGAGTTTGCCAGCAGAGGCGCACCTAACGTGATTTCAACTTAATCTGTGATGCCATGATATTCGTCTGCTCGACGGCCATTCGATTATTTATTGGTTATGTTCATTTCATGGTCTCATGTTTTGTATGCAATTTCTTGCTTTCCCGCGAAATGCTAGAAATTATGTAGTCATAATAACCGGAAATGGGTGAGTACTTTTTTCTTCATAGTGTTGAAAAAAATGCAATTTTAATGTAATTACGAGCCGATGATATGAGGGATAGATAATACCTAGACGTTACACGAGCGTTTTATTTTAAGCTTTGTGAATCGGTTCATAATAAATCTAACTATCACTATAAAATCAAACAAATCCAAGAACAGCAACGATAAACACTTAAAAAGAATATAAACAAGAAAAACGTGAAAAGAAACAAGAACTAGGTACAAGATTTTGAATATTGAAGGAACTTTCGAATGCATTCAAATCGAACTGTCAAACATTTCGAAAAAATCAATAGCTTTTAGACGAACTTGACCTTACGTATTTTGTATACTGATAATTTATTGGTGAACGAAAGATCCCACAAGAGTTTATCCAATGAGACCGCCGGTATCGAAAATCACTCGTAAGCTGCCGCCTCAATGAAAATGTAACCTTAGAAAATCGCATTTGTATCACCACCTCAACACCACCTACCATCAAAAAATGTAAGATTACTCTTCGATTTCTCAGGTCGAGAGGAATTGGCTAAACAAAAGCATATCGGTCAACGCACCAGGGTTTTTCTTCATCTTGTTCAAATGTATTGCACACGATTCAGTGTGTCTTTGAAATTGCCTGGAAAATAAGTATGGCCGAAATACCACACTGCTACCTTCAATAGTTATTCTTTTTTCACTGATCAATCAAAAAGTGTCACTGCGATATTTTTTGGTATTTTTTTTTTCAGCTTCAGATAGTGAATTTTCACTGGATACATGCACAAAAAACGCAGCATCAGAAAAAAATTAAACCGGGCCCTATTGGGTGGGTTAAAAATAGAGCAAACACTTTCTGTTGATAAACAACTGTCTGCATACAGTGTATAATAGAAGTTTGTATTCTTTTTACGTTGATTTTAGTAAGAAAAAGACAAAAAAAAAGTCTCAAAACATGACTCTCCAAAAAAAAATAATCATGTTTCTGAATACAGACTCTTCTTGTAGAAAACGTAACATTGCCTTCTAAGTATAAAATGGAATGAGATACAACAAAAATTAAGTGTTTCCACTTGATTTTCATTGAAATCATGTAAACAGACATACTGGAATCCGGAAATTGTACACATTCAATAAATGATTGTGAAAAATTATTTGAAGAAATGGATGATAGAATGGAGAATAGAAGAATATTCATCATCATCAAGAGCTGAATCACTATCATTCAGAAAAATTTAAAGGGAAATTGAAAACTCCCTGAAATTTCAATCATAAATTGATCAAAGGAACATTCAGTTCCATCAAAGTGTTCCAAATTTATATATCCTCTCAGGATTTAGTTCAGGAAATGAAGCATTTTGGCTCGCAATTTTTTCGTCCTCCAAGGATTTACCTGAAATTTTCACAGAAGGTAGGGAATAGCTCAGGGATCATTTTCTATATCATGCCGGTGTACGCTAGAGCCTTGGGGGTGGTTGCCACCCCATCTCGGGGGTGGAAATTTTTTATCACATTTCAACTGTAGGAGTAGACGGAAAAAAAATTCTAAGAAAAAAATGTTCCATACGTTTTTTTCGCAAAAGTAATATTTTTTGAGTTATTCGAAGTTGAAAGTAACAGTTTTTTGACGAGAAAATCGACTTTTTTAAATGGTTTTTGCAAATAACTCTAAAACTATGCATTTTAGCAAAAAAAGTGTGGAGAGGCAAATTGTAGATTTTGGAAAAACAAAAACAACGCTTCCTTTATAATTTTCTTACAACAAATACGAACTGAGATACAGCAAATTAATGCTTAGCTTTTTTCGTCGAATGTATAAATTGGAAGATTCAAATCGAAATAACGAGAAAAATTTGCATTTTTCGAAGAAAGTTTATAGAATCTTTTTCGAAGTATTCAATTAAAGTTTTCAAACAAATGAAAAAATTTCTTTCTAACATGAAAATGGACCGACTTATGATGAAAATGAGATCGGTACCCGCTTTTTTCTACGAAAAAAATCTGTGAAAACAACCTCCAAAGTACCCCCTAACTAAAATTGATCGTCACCCTTCTGTGATTCTTTTTATATATGTACTATCAATACACCCACGAAGTTTAACCAATTTAAAATGCCCAATTTTAGAAAAATTGGAGTTGAAAGAGAAAACAATTTTTTTCAATTTCGTGTTTTCAACCTTTTTCTTATAAATATCTCTCAAAATACTAAAGGTACGAAAAAAACGATACAGTACTAAATTGTAGCTTTTTTAATGAAAAAAATTTCCCTGCGTGTAGATTTTTTGTAAAGTGAATATTCGGCGAGATATAGCCGTTCAACACCTACATTTACGACCGAACATCACCTTAGTCAAGCGCTTCAAACTCTCCCCATTTAAAAATTAAGGGATCTTGAGTAATTCGATTCACATTGTCTCATAGCTCTTGAAAAGCTCTACGAAATCGTTTCTGAAAAAATATTCTATCACCTAAAATGAAGGAGCTATGCTTAAAAAACCGATCAATAATTTTTTTGAAAAATTTTAATTCGCTTCGGAGCGTAGTAATCTACATAACTGGTATATTCGGCCGTTATACGTTATATGTTATACTTTTTCCATTCATATTGGAAGACAGAGAAGAAGAAAAATCTGTTCGCTTGTGTGAGTGAATATTTCGTTGATTTCTCACCAAGTTCGAAGACATATTATAAAAATTTCAATGTTTTTAAGGGTAGTTTATAACAAGGGTAGGTTGACTATGAAATTGTATCCTAAAGCGTTAAACAATCATTATTGAACTATTTTTACCAATATTTAGGTTTTAATGTTAATTTATAATTTTTGACAATTAAGGGTAGTTTTCACCCCTATAAAAGAAAAAGCGTACAATGGCACAATATAGAAAATGAACTAGAGCGTATAATAAGCCTAATCCCAAATTTTTGTACAAGTCGGTGCTGGAGGAGGTTTTACCATTTTTTCAGCTTCATTTTCTGAACTACTATGGAACTGAACTTTCACTGCATAATTTTCACTGTTATTACATTTCAAATTCGATTTGAAAGATATAGAAATTATATTCAGTTTTTAGTTACTATTGTTTCACTGAATGCACATTGTCGTGTTCAATATATTTCATCAAATCTGACCAACCATGTGAATAAATGTGCACAAAAACGTTGCATATATTTTATTTAAAAATGCATGAAAATACTCATTTGAGAACTCATAAAACACTCTATAAACGGAAGTATTTCTCCAAAAATCTCAGATTTTATGACGTGTAACTAATTTTGATATATAGTTTTTGTTCAAACATTTCTACAACAATATCTATTTTCTCATATTTGAAACAGCATATCATGGTCTTCCAAAAATTGAAACTTTTTCTCCGATCATGACATGTTACTGAAATGCACCATACCCATGTAGGCACAAGATTTTCAAAAATATTTGGAAATTTTAATAAGGAATTTTTTTTTAGTTCTAGAGTTGAACAATTTCAAATAGTACTAAACATCTGAGATTATTTTTGGTTGGAACAATGATTGTTTTACATATAAAAAACACAATTTTCAACATAAACGCTATAACCTTGTACATAATTAGTTCGCGTCACAAATTCGATACCATGTGAGATAAATTACACATTGTCAAATTCTAGTAGTGTAAAATACAAATTTGCAATAAGAGTCATCCACGTCTTCAAAAGGTTTGGTAAAAGGGATATTCATCGACTAGTTTTCAATGATACTGAAAAGTGGATAAAGAAATATTATTGTCAAAAACACCATGAAAAAAATTCAACTTTGTCATTTACTAATGCCTACATAAGTAATACGTACACCTTATACGAGATATGCCATCTAAAGTCAGAGCAAATGTTTCACATCATATAGTGGATAAGAAGTACAGTTTAGAGGTGGAATACACGAAAACTACTGAAGCGGAATGATGAAGTTCTAGCACAGTTCACAGAATTTGATGATGATCAAAGTGTTCGTCACATAATAATAATAATAACGATTTATTTCCCAAGAAACATATACATGCTTATTGTAGGGAAAATTAAACTGATGCCATACAATAAAAGTAGAATAGAATACAAAAAAAATGAGTAATTGAATCAGATCTTTATATGGCAATAAAAAAATTTTGTTTTTTTTAAATTATTTTTGAAACGAAATTTCACATATTTCTTCAATGAATTCGGTAGACCATTGTATAGTTTTATTCCGTTGTGGTAAATAGATTGCTGTCCTATATTTGTTTTAATTTTCATCAATGCCAAATTTTCTGAAAACCTTGTTGAAGGTTTTTTTTGATCACTATTCATTTTGAACACCAAATTTGAATGCTTGAATTTATTTGTGGCCAGGTAAATAAATGTGTAAATTATAAACGTGTATAGTGAAGGAATGTCTAAAAGTTTTCTTTGTTTGTATAAATTAGCTGTAGGTTCTTTTCGATCAAGTTTGCAAATACACTTTATAATTTTATTCTGTAATGTTTTCAATGGTTTCATAACGGTTTTTGGAGCTGCCCCCCAAATCGAAAGTATTGAATTTTGGAATATACTGAAGAATAATAAATTGATTTCAGACATAATAAAGTTAAAATATTTCGAATTTTAAAAATTATACCAATAATTGGAGAAATTTGTTTTCTTAATAACTCAATATGTTTGTTCCAAACTAAATGTTCATCAATTAAAATTCCTAAAATTTTCACTACAGGAGAGTACATTATATTTTCATTATGGAATCTGATAGGATCTTTCGAATGGATGGAGGTGGATTTTCTTGAGATAAACATATACGAGGATTTTTCAATATTCAATGTTAGCTTATGATTCATCAGCCATGATGATATTTCATGGAGGTCATTGAGCATAAATGTTTTGATTTCTAGAAAATTGTTCCCGGTGTATATATACTATTGTAGTATCATCAGCAAACATTTTGATTTTACCATTCAACTTTAAATTAAACAGGGAATTTGTATATATGAGGAAAAGCAAGTCGATCCTTCATTGATTTCTATTTGTCAAGTTATTTTATTCGTTTAAATGAAGTTATTCATCCACCATTGTATAAACAAACATTCTTGTCATAGACTGATTTGTTACAGAGAGCAAAGAAGCGAATCTGATAATGAGAATTGAAGAGGACAATATCTACGTACACTCTATCTACAACAGCATTTTGAATTTCAAGAAGTATGTATCAGAAGAGCAGGTTTTATTTTATATCTCCGTGTTGAATGAAAACTGAACTTCGCATTTCAATTCCATTTTATTGTTACATCTTTTTACATTGTTTGAAGACGCCTCAGTATTATACCATCATTATCTCGGTAACCCCAAACTTAGAGCACCATCATACGGCAGATATATGCATGAATTATCAAAAAAGTTTTTGATTAAGTATAATGCAATCAATTCACAAATACAGAACAGAAAATCGAAAACTAATATCAGAAACAGAATATACTGAATATTTCCCTCATATATAAAATGTCCCGTAAGAGTAATGCAATTATCGAAAACTTACAGCGGTAATTGCATTGTATCAAATCACCATAACAACACATTTGAAACCGTATCGCTAGACGTCAGTAAACAACACAAATAAATGTCAGATAGACTTCAAAAATAGAAAAACATTTCGCGTTTTGGTGAGTGTTCCATACAATCTATGGAGGAAAGTATAAATGAACAAAAAATAACATTTCCTTGAGAACTTTTTTATTCGTGAAATATTCCAATGAATTACATTCGTGCATAAAATGACCAAATAATTTTGCATTCAAGCGTGATATCTTATACAAATTGCATTCGGTTATTTTCATATTTTGTAAAAGAGCCACTTTTGCCAAAATGTGAAAATAAACTCTTGCAATTTTTAGATATCACGCTTTCTTGCAAAATTATCGGTAATTTGTATGCACTCGTGCAATTATAACCGAGAAGATGTTTAGTAACATGATGAGTTGAAACTGTTTCCTTCTTTTCCACTATTGTAAAACAAATTGCTACAGTGTTAGATGGACTAACATGTGCCTGCCACAATTATTCATCATAACCTAAAATATTCTACATCTAAGCTTATCACAATGAAAGATGAGGAATACCGAAGTAGTGAGGTTTCTCTAAATATAGAAACTATCTTCTAATTCTGATCATTTGGTACATCATTTTATTATAATTTGCAAGAGAATGCAGTAAGGCGAATCAATACCGTTAAGTATTATATTGCCACTCTCGGAGATCCCAAATTCAAGCGATAACATCAGAATCTATACGATTCTTAACTATTGTCGTTTCGTTTTTAGGTGACTTATCAATCATCAGCTCTTCTTGTTCTTGGGTTATGACGGGACCATTAGAATAATTCCAAGATTGGATCTGAAGAGAAGAATGTAAACGTTAGCATATTTTATAATTTATAATTGTATTCACAAATAAGTTAGAATAGGAAAAACATTTAACAATAAATATGGTCAAATGGTGTGTTGTATTATTTTTGTGAAGCGATAAAATAAATATATGATCCATCCTTGCATATATTCAGATTTTCCCGACTCGCCTGTTTTTGATGTGCATCCCATGTTATCGATTTTCTGAAAGTGTATTCACCGAAGAAGTGTGTAGAGATGACAACCAAGAATAATTCCCCTACACAGATATGTTGTGAATCTTCTCATCTCAGCCATACATTTTCTGCTGACTTTGTATCAATTTTTTCTCAGGTTATTGCATGGCTTCAATAATTGTTACTACCTCTTTCATTTTATGCATTATGTTCAAATATTATTACATTCACCCGATTCCTTTGTATTACTATTTTACTATTCAATTTCTAATAATGAACTGCTGTAAGGTTTTCGAAATTTCGCAAATCATTTCGTATTTTTTAGTTTATAATTGGCAATCCCGTCAACTAATTCCTTCTTACATCATATTATTGAAAGATTCAATTCTCCTAAGCAATTTTGGTAATACGCCATTTTTGTTTCAGGGAAATTGAAAATATACATTTGACAGAGACTGCATTTTTCTATTCCACCATTTTAAACCGTCCATTACAATTAGGTTATGACTCATTTAGAATACACGTGTATTCAACCTGATAAATTTGATATGACTACGTTCAATTACCAAAAAAAAAAACAAATTCAGCGAATTTTTGCTTTGAATGCTTTGTAAAGTTCAATTGAACATCAAATTTTTAGGGAATTAATTTTTCATAGTCTTATCGATCATTGAGAATGAGTGATAACGAAAAAATTTGGGCTACGCCATCAAAAATTACCGCACAAGCATGGTGGGGATATAGTACGCAACTCGAGGAATAGGCCAATTACGTGCACTCGCGAATTTTTTGCTCGTGCGTAATAGGTTACTTATCCTCCTCGTTACCTATCGTTTTACTGATTGTCACGTGCCAACGTAAAATAGAAATGTTTTCAAATTCCATCTATCGATCCCAAAAGTGGGATGTATATTTCTCCATATCTTTCGATGTGTAATGTCCGTTAGGTATTATATAATTTTAGTCCACTCATATTTTAATCTTTCTATCTAATGAATCATTTTTAAACAGCTGGAACCTGACACAGTTAAATCAGATTGCCATAAATGGTCATCCAATCGCTTGAATGGTTACTTTTACTGAAGTGAATGAATCAGTTAATAGGGGTCGAGTTCTGTATGAAATAGCGAACACCAAGGCCGTACCCAGAAGGGGGGTCAGAGGGGTTGAAACCCCCCGAAATATTCAAAAAAATAAAAATTTTCAAGCGCTTTACTCAAGTTATAATTGTTCTTTTTCCTCTTCATGGGTAAATAAGGAAGAGTTCAAACCAATTTCTAGTTGAAAATGTACGTAAATAATTTGTCAAATTTATTATAATTCTACTAACCCATTCACCTACGTGGAATTTGTGGATGAACGTGATCCGCCGCTAACGGCGTAGGCCGAAGCGTTTCATTACGTGAGTTGCCGTAAAGCATATAGTTAGGCGCTATCACGATAGGTAGCAGCACGAAAAAAAGACCGCCATTCGCATTCGCAAGTCTCTGACTCTGACTACTTTCGGAAAAAAATTCGTTTTTACATGTTGGCAGTACAGTACTGGGGGCTTACTCCGAAACTGACGTTGAATCTTTGAAACTTTATGAAAAGATGGTTGATCTAGAACTAGTACCTAGTGAATACTCACTGTGGAAATTGTTTTGGGAAAAACAAATGGAACTCGACAAGCCTCTTTGGACCATTGAGGCATTGAGCCAATGTAATAGGGAACTTTTTCCTAACATATTCACCCTCCTGAAAATATTTGCTTCTCTGCCAGTGACCACTGCAACAGCTGAGAGGACCTTCTCCACTCTCAAGCGATTAAAGACGTACTTGAGAAATCCGTGTGGACAAGACAGACTAAGCGGACTGGCTCTCAAGTCGGTTCATAGAAGCCATAAAATTTCAACAGACAAAGTAGTGATCGATGAATTCGCAAGAAAAAATGACAGAAGAATGGATTTTGTTTTGTAATGTAACTGTTATTGTCTACAGACGTAATTTATTTGTACTGAATTGTAGTAAACAGTGTTGAGTCTATTTGCATTGTCAATCTATTTTCCTAGACGCCAAATTAACAGGGAAAATTATTTTGTTGTTATTATTTATATATTTATTATTTAGTGTCATCCTAACTTTTGTTAATGAAGCTTGAAATGGCGTAAAATGGGAAATTTGACAATTAGTTTTAACGTTCTTTTGGAAGGGCCTTCGGCCTCGCCTGGTGCCACCCCCCCCCCAAAAACTTTTTCTGGGTACGGCCTTGGCAAACACACTACCGAAAATTCAGTGAATACTTCTAGAGCACTTCGGCACTAGAAAACATTAGCCGTCTCTTGTCCGCCAAAGGCTCTACTTTCTGTGCGCACTCGTAGATGACAAGGAAAATATATTTCTCAACCTGAGTAATAATAGACATGAAAGTATACGTACATCGCCTGTTCCCCAAATTTGGTAAACTATATACGTTGAAGTAGATACGAAGCAGGTTACATAAAAAACGTTCTTCCAAGCTGACATATTCTGCTCTTGTCCATCCAAAAAATCGAAAGCGACCAAAGGACTGAGAAAACTTGCACTCATATGTATAGTTTGAGCGAAAGCCAATACAGGTCCAGCGAAATTGGGTGCTAAAATAAACAATTCCAAGTCATTATTTTGTGTTGGATGGATCCTTTCTTCGTAGTTTTTTTTTTGGTTCACAACCTGCCACAATTTGAAAAAATAAGAATTGATATTGGAATCTACACGAGTGTAGAATGACAGAATTCTGATCTACTCTGAAAAGTTGCTGCGTTCAATAAAAACAGTTCCTTCTGAATGAAACATGTCCTATTATAAAGGTAAAAATAACAAAAAAATACAAGAACTTATATTTATTGAAATAATTATCGTTGTAACGTTTCGGGAACCAAATCTGCCTCTGTGTAAAAAACTTGTTCAGAAATAATTCTCTTCTTCTTGGACCGATAAGGAAGGGCAAAAGAAGGCCATCTAAATCGGAAGAATCAAGATGGGGGGTCTTGGACCTGATGAACAAACTGAGCAAGGTCAAAGACTTGCCTGTCTGGGCATAACAGGTGCAATGAAAACAGCACGAACAGCAGCCATGGAGTTGCTCTTGGATTTCCCCCTTTACATCTCGTGATAAGGGAAAAGGCCATTTTGAACTTTAAAATTCATCGGGATACAAAAGATCGGTGAAAACAGATATCGTGGGACATGTGGAGGAACATGTACTTAACATGAATGCAGAACACATTGTACCCAATTTTATATTCAACACGAACTTCTCAGTCATGATAAGAGATCGTGAAGAGTAAAGAGCGACAATCTTCCTGAAAACAAGCTCGGCTGGAGCACCTGGTTTTCAGATGGAACCAAGAAGGAATAAGGAACAGGGGCTAGTGTATACTGTGTGGGGGGAACCTAGGGTACAGCTACCCGCTCGGACAATAGACATCTGTTTTTCAGGCAGAAAATTTATGTTATAATCCAATGTGCGAGAACAATCAATCGTAGGTCCCAACGAAATGGAAGGATCAATATTTCCACGGACAGCCAAGCTTCACTCAGGGTACTGAAAAATCACAGAGTGATATCTAGACTGGTTGGGAATGCCGCGAGGAACTGAAACATCAGACATACCATAATGGACGATGAGCTTGCAAGACAAGGATCATCAACATCATATACTGGACCCGAGCCTGCAGTAGGGGTACCAAAAAAACGGTACAGAGTCACATAAGGAATTGGGAGAGAACAAAACATAGAGATCACTGGGGAAATCTACCCAGTAGCACTCACGGGAAAACTTTCATAAAAGGACCGCCGAGAAAAAAAGACTGAAGACCTCCTTCAATATAAAACGAATCAGATCGAGGTTATGACAGGACTGCTGACTGGACACTGTTCACTCAAAGGACACCTGAATAAGATAAGGCTCTACAACGGCGAACTTAGCTGCAGACAATGTAACAAAGGGACAGAGACAGGTCGACACATACTTTGCGAATGTGAGGCTCTGGATCATGAAAGGCAACAAGTATACGGAAAACCAATTTTGGATCCAGAAGAATATGACAAACACCCAGCAATCAACACGCACAAACTAGTGCACGGGACAAGGTTGTTGGAGTATGTGTCATAAAGTATAGGAAAGCAAAGCGCAATAAGCCCTAGAGGTTGCAGTGCTCTCCGGAGACCTGGCAGTGAAGGACAGGTCAGACGGCTTCCACGAAGAGAAAAAATTGTTCTCTTCCAGGTTCTTTTTTTTTAACTGTCAAAGATCTGAGAATTGACATATCATTTTATCTTTCAAGAGGAGTAGCCAGATGCGATTTATATCAACTGAATTCGAAGTGAAATATCTGTGAACAAGTTTCGAAAACGGATGTAGATTTGGTTTCCGAAACGGAAAGTATTTAAATAAATATTAGTTTTTTTTATAGTCAAATTCGAGTTATACGAGAAGTTGCTGACTAGGAGGACGTGTTTCACTCAGGAGTAACTGTTTTCAATTATTGCAGCAACTTTCCGGGGTATATTAGAAATCTACCTTCTACTAGTACACTTTGATATATTTCAATATTAATTCTTATTTTTTCAGATTGTGTAGGTTAATAACACAAAAAAAAATTAAAAAATTAATATTCATAGCTGAAATCGAATAAAGAAAATTGAATCAGCGGGAAATAACACAACAATATCTAATTAAAATGTCTTCAATGATACACTACTTTACCGAAATCGCAAGTCAGTTCTGCTGTGAAATAAAAGCCTTTTGTACAAAACTAGAGGATCCCCAGAAAATGATTCTATATTTCAATTGAGAGTAACAATGTGCATAGTAATACGATAGTGGAACCGACTTATTTGTGATGTCTTAACCCATACAGAGCCAAAACAAGCAGAGGCAAGCTTTTTACTCAGAAAATTGATGTGTATTTTCCAGTTCGAGTAGTCAAAATGTACTCCTAAGAATTTCGTAGACTGAACTTGCTGTATTGATCTACCATATACTCTTACCAGAAAACTTTCTGTAACATTCCTCAGAAGAGGAGTGAAATTTATAAAGACAATTTATAATTTATTGACTGTTAGTTTGTTTTCATAAAACTATCGAACTTGGTTCTTTACATTCATTTGAAACATTGAGGTAAACCTTGAAGGGCTATTTTCTGAAAATAGTAGGTATCGTCTGCAAACAGAACAAGGCTTCCAACATCAACTGAGAGTTACATCGTTGATAAATAACAGAAATATCAAACTTCAGTGTAAACTCAACCATTTTTTCATGAACAATTTTTTCTAAAATTTTCGATATCGTAAAGATCATGATAGATAGATAGATTTATTTGATGTATGTTCATTTGATGGTATGTACAGAATACATTTATGACAAGTCCAATGGTACATAGTTTCAAAGTAATAGATGAGTGTTATCTAAGTCGATATTTGCTCAATATCTTGTATATAAATAAAAAAAATAAGGATATAGAGATAATTATACAGATAAAAAATGTGAAGATGAAAAAATAATGTATAGATTAAAATATAAAGTTAAAACGCTAGAATGTGGTAACAAGTTGAATGTCTAGTAGAAACCGCATGAGTACAATCTGGAAGTATATTGAATGCTCATCGGAGAGTGAAGATAAATAATTTTACATTATTCATCAATTAGAAATTGCGTACCCTAGGTACTCTTCTACCGAATAAAAATTGAGATTTTGTAGGAAATGTTTCATCTTCCTTTTAAAAGGAATAAGATCGAGATTTCTCCATTCACGAGGTAGCTTATTATACAAATGCAAGTTCAGGGAATTGCGTTGTGAGATCGCAAGTCTATATCTAGGAGGCCTCATAAGGTCTGCTTCTCTGGTTGAATAATTGTGAAAATCGTTATTTCTGTCGATTTCAGTTTTCCTTGAATGTATTTCAAGGAGACTTTGATAAATATAAATAGAAGGGAGACATAGAATCCTGAACTTCTTGAAGAGTTCTCGGCATGAGGCATTATGTATGTATGGACATGGGTTCTATACTTATCCAAGTTGGAAGCATTCCTTTTTTTGAAGAGTGGTAAAACTCTGGCTGTTTTGAAAATTTTTGGATAGAAGCCCTCCTGTAGCGATTTATTGATAAGAAACCTTAATGGTTATTATTATTATGAAATAATATATAACATGCTTGAGCATTTTAGAACTGATTTGGTCAATCCCACAAGAACTCGACGTCTTCAAGACTCTAATAGCATTGAAAACCTCGACCTCAGATATGGAACTGATGAAAAAAAGAAGACTTGATATCTTTTATTGTGTATAGAGTAGAGGATGGTATAGAAGTCGTCCGAATATTATTCAGCCTAGTAGAAGTGTTAACAAAATGAAAATTAAAACTCCATTCATAATCAACTATCAATTCCGATATTTCAACGGTGGATGCACTATTATTATTATACTTTATAGTATATATATGATCATTCTCTAATCTTTCAGCTGCTGCACATACCTACTTTTCAATTAATTTTTTATAAGCACAATAATACTGTTATTGGTGTCAAGATTGTCGCTGATTGTGTATTTTGTAATACAAAGAAAGAAATAATTTAAACTTTGTTGTCGAATCGTGCTGGAAGAGTTAAGATAGTTATATAAGTCCCAAATACAGAATCATCCAAAAAAATTTTGTGAATTATTATATATTTGACGATCAAATTCATGACATTGATAAGGAGAATATACCGAATATCCAAGTTTCTGCTGATTTCTACACCAGAAATGCTCAAGAGATCTAGAAATAAATTTTCAATTGTTCCAAATACATCAGATATCAGGATGAAACAACGTATCTCATCGGATGATAGATACCAAAAAACAATAAAAGAATTTACTATCTCAACAAAAGATAAAAAGTTAGCTGGTCCCTCTAAAAATAATAATAATATTTGTTCTTCGCCTTCGAATAGTTCAAAATTCGAATTAACACTAATAAATTACGAAAAAGAAAAACAATCCTGTCCAGGAATATCTTTTGGAAAATAATTCCTTCGTAATTATCACTGAGTCAAGGGAATCTGTTTGTTTCATGTCTGAGAAGTTTAACCAACTCATCAATGAGAAAAAGTGAACCTCACCGAACCTAGGTTCAATCTCAAGTTCGGAACTAGTTTCTATAGTTAACTGATAAAAAGTGATGTAACTTACCTATATCAACTACATTGGCCATCGCGCCAGCATACGATGCAGTAATTAACGTAACTGCAATGAACCAAATGACTAGGACCAACGCTATATCACAACCTAAATAACTAATGAGAAGTACAAGTAAACCAGGTACTACTTGAGCTGAAAACAAACAGAATCAGCATACATTGCAATGTCCGCAGATTTTCTACTTACATAGGGCAGTCATGAGTTTTCTTACATTGGTCAGGGACATATATCCCTTTGTTACTAACTTATCTGCAATATAACAGAAAAATACTGATGCGATGTAACTACAAAGAAAGGGAGCTCCATTCAGCAGTCCATTCTGAAAACAAAGATAATGATTGACGTTAGCTTTTCGGCTTTCTGGAGCTTTGTGTATCCACAGCTAACAAATACATACACAAAAAAAGAATGAGTCTTTCCTGCACTTGAGGTTCAACAGGTGTTGAATTACAATAGTTATTTTTTCTCTATCCTAATTTCCCAAATACTCGTGAACTTAAATCGACCAGGTATATCTATACTGACGACGGGTCATCGGGTCATAGATACTATTTTTTGTTGAAAAAATCTTCAGTAGGTGACCAAATATATAATATCAGAACTGTTGAAGAATAGCGTAAATATCCATATACAGAAATTCATCACTAAAGGATTACTATGGAAAAATCAATTTTATGACTTCTCCGTATTATGACCTCAAATTGAACTGTTGATTTGTTCAATAACTTTTGTAATGCTGGTATGTAGGAAAAATCCCCAAAAACACGTCAATTTATTGAATTTATTTTTTGAAGTAGAATAAATAGCACAGTTAAAACGATTACTGTTGTACAACCCATTTATTACAGGCAAATAAGGTGAAAGTAAAAAATAAGTAAACTTTGTGCTATTAAAAGAAAAATTGTTTATTTCATAAACTAACCACTTCATCCTACAAGTATTAACATTTTTGAAATCAGCTCAAAGAGGAGTATCCAAATTTTACATAAAAACTATGAGAAGTAATTAAAAAAAAACAAGGGATGATGCTAGGGGTGAGGGGGTGGCTTTTCCAGTAAGTTTAAATAAGCCATAATGCTTGCCCCTTCCAACATAAATTGACGTGTTTTTGGCTTTTTCCTACATACCAGTATTACAAAAGTTATTAAAGGTGGATACTTTCATCTGAAAAGCCCTGTATGGTATTAATATTATACAAATGAAAATTCATGCCTTGAGTAACTGTTTTCATTTATATAGCTCTTTATTTAAGGTCTATCTACCTTTTAGTTTTTTATTTTGTAACTTTTGTGTACGTGAAAAATGAATTAAAATTATGTCATAAAGTCACTAGATTATGGATTCTTTTTTCATACATGGAAGGTAAAATTCAAAATTTTTCAGAAGCAAGCGTTATGGGTATCAGCCGATTATATCAATATTATCACTTATACCTGTCAATAAATATGGAAACGGGTGTATTCAACTAAATGAGTATAATTGTGCAATAAATAGATATTTTTGAAATTTTATTTACAGAAAATATTCCAATCAAACTAATATATTGGAAGGGGTATTCAAGGGTGAAATCTGATATGCTTCTAAGTCAAAATATTGGTAAATGTGATTGATGAAGGGTTCCACTTTTTTAATTCGTACGGTATCGGAGCATCCAAAAACATTTCAACTATTCAATTCATGTTCAAATCCAATACCGAAATTAACAATTGAAAATACTCCACAACTATTTTTGCAACCCATCTATAGATTGCTTTGAACAAGCATAGAATCATATTCATACCTGAGGAAAAGGCAATTGAGGATATCTCGTAACAGTATATATGGAAACATCTTGATTTTTGTAGTATATATAGGCGCTTAAAAATAAAGAAATAAACATTGATATTCAACACAAACTTTTGAAAATATCTTCAGATGCAGAACTATCGAGGCTTCAATGAATACACTGAAGTTTGTTGGCGTGAAAACTGTTAAAAACAACAGGATAGATTTGCACTTTATTCTCCAGAGTTTTGGTTTTGACATCGGATTCCACCTCGAATCCCAAAGTTTTCTTCCGTCATAGGGTCAATATTGTCTGAAATGCAACTTGTCTGATAGTACATCAATCAATGGAATCTATTTTCAACTTTAAAACTTTGATGTGCTTTGTTCAGAAAATTTCACCAAGAGAGCCCAGGAATTGTGTCTGCCCAGCATGAATTGGTATGCAGAATTACAATACAATACGTCAATCTGGCATATTTTATTATCTTGAAAGAAATGTGGGGGCAACTTTTCATTGATTCAATTCACAAAGCTGACAAAATTATGTTAATGAGAAATATATTTTATTTTCCACTTCATCAGTCCTATCCTTTCGACAATGTATGGATATCATATATGATGGTTTCTCCGAGTTAGTGCTATGACTGCAATGACGCATAGGGACTTCGGAAGTCGTACGTGTACAGTTGTGTTTGAATTATCTGAGTTTTCAATTTTTGCCTCTCAATAATTATCTGGTCTTTTCTACGAGCTCACCTTTTCAATACTGAATCCAAGGATACTCTTCATATACGTTGGCCCTGAAATAATAAACGTATAATGGCACCATATCCTTCCGAATGTCGTGATACCGATAGACAAAGCGGGCATCGAAAGCAGGATCGATTTCCACGGCACGACCTGTTGCCTCGAATTAGCGTACGTGTTCACCGTGTTTTCTTTGATGTACTGTTGTTCTCTCAAACTGATTCTGGGGTGGATTTCGGGGCTGTCGAAAGCGAGGAGATACCAAATGATGCACCACAAAACACCGATCGAGCCAGTTGTGTAGAACACTGAACGCCATCCCAGATGAGCAATGAGAAAACCGCAAAGCGGGTAGGTTATACCGATGCCTATGCTGAAACCTGTAGACGAAGAAAATGTGAGGTGTTATTCAGAGCAGGTAAGAACTTGAAATGGAAGTACAAATGATTTTTATATGTACTTGTACTCAAATACTATTTCCGACAAGGAATTTGTACTGAAACCCAAAATATCTCCAAGGATTGTCACTTTACTTCAAATACTTGAAAAAAATCTCTACAAAATTCAATCAAGGCATGTCAATAATTTCAAAGTTAAATGAGTGACTTGAGTCAACCATGTTTTTTTTTTTTCGATTTCATTCGCTGTATGTGCTCCAGCAATGTTGTAAGTGACGATATAATAGAACTGGGAGTTTCAAAATGAATATTTATTTTTTAAATATATAATATCAATGATTCCGCACGAAAAAAAACATTTCTTTAGCGATATCATTGTTGAGTAATAGTGAGGGATTATGGAATGCGAAAGGTTAAATTTTTCATACTTCCAATGCTTTATAATCTCAAGGTGTTTTTTTATTTTCATCTGTTGATTCCATCTGAAACTATAACATCATTTTCTATTGCTGTTTTCCCAACTTTCGCGTAATTCATTCTTCAGATATATCATGTCATCCGTATTAGTTTTCACGATTTATTAGAACAGTTTTGCTCGATTAAATATTTTTCTATTCCTACTATTTGACACCTGTTAGGAAATGGCTCATTTAGAATAAGTACAAGTGTATTGTAAATTTTTGACGGTCGCTTCCGATTTTTCTTTTTGAATGTTAGGATATACTTTAACCTAATATATCTGATCTCATGACTACATTAAATTTTCCAAAAATCAAATTCAGCGAATTTCTGCTCTGATTTTTTTGGAAAATTGAATTGGAAATCACATTTTTAGGAAATTTATAATGCAACAGTTTGTGGATTGGTACTGAATCTAGTTTTTTATTTCATCTAAGAAATTTTTTGACTACTCCTTTTTTCGTTTTTTGTTTTTTATCAATGTTTTTCACTGTTCTAGTCCATCAAATGTAGCATCGTTTTGACATTATCCTATTTTGCAGGTGTTTTAATAAATGTGTTTTTTTGTATTGTATAGTTGTTGTATCCATGAATCGACAAGTAATTGTTTTACGTACTCAGTGTCATTCAGTGTCTCGTCGATCATTGAAATTGAATGACAATGAAGGAATTATTGCTACACCACCAGAAATTACCGCACAAGCACGGTGGCGGGACGTATCACTACGTCGAATTCCCATTACGCCGCATTCCCATTACGTCGAATTCCCACTACGCCGAAAAGCATCCCCACCACTTACGTCACTAGAACACGATCGTTATCTAAGCTTGATTCTATTCGGCGTAATGGGAATTCGACGTATTCACCTTCCTCCTTCGATAACGATCGTGTATTGGTGACGTAAGTGGTGTGGATGCTTTTCGGCGTAGTGGGAATTCGCTGTATACTTGTGAGGTATTCGGAATTAAATGGGCTCTAGTTATTTTTATGAGAGTTCGTACCTCTCTGAATATTTGTACAATTATTCGTTAGTACCTAATTGTACGATGTACCTAATACCGAAATGTCATGTACTTGACCCAGCTTTGTCGGAAGTGAAGCACCAAATTTTATTGTATCAATTACGCTTGCCGACGACCGACAAACACAAGGTTAATTTTGTGCCGGGAAAATTGATTTGTAAAAATGAAGCCTCTGAAAAAGATTTCAGGTATTCGAATGAACTGACAGAAGAAACTGAAAAAAATAAACATTTTTTAGAACAAATTAGTTTCAACTATAGGTGGATTTACTCAACAATAATTTTCAATTCAACTTTTACTTTTCATGCGCAAATTTCAGAACGAATGACAAGAAAACTAGAACTATAACTATAAGACCCGGCGATGAAAGCTGCTAATTTCAAACCATCCCCTCTCAACCGATCAGATTAAGGCGCATGCTTAGTTCTTAAAGAAAGTTTCATATAAAATTTTAAAGAATATACGTTAAAGTGAAAGCGATAGTTGAGTGAAAATTACTGTTGCATAAAACCAGCTTATATAATAGTTCATCTGTTCAGTTCGACAAAAGAACGACTAATATTAGTGAACAAGTGGCAAGTTGATTACGAATCATCTTTCATTACACTACATTATAAAATTCGACCAACCGAAGTAGAACTCATTTGTTAAAAGACTAATCCTCATGCGATTCACATTGTTTTCTACGAAATTACAAATTTTTAGTTTCACCTAGTTACTTCTCTTATTCATGAATTTTTCAAAATGCAATGTTAGAAATTTTCGCTACAAATATGTTTAACTGAGTTTCTGACAACTTTGGGAAAATTTGATTTGTCATGTCATGCCATCAGACTCATTGTGAATATTTACTCTGATATATTGCCTTGAAATGGGGAGAATTCAAGGAAATATTTAAAGCAATTAGACCTATGAAAAATTGACAAATTATAATTTTTAATTTTCCAAATAAAATAATCAATTCAATTCGAGTTTTAAGACATCATCAGAGTGCTGTTAACATGTTTTGTTTTGTGAAAGTACAGCGTGCCTGGTCTATTATTCATCATCTTAATCTAAGTCAGTGAGATATTCTTCTAGATAGATGTACATGAAATAACCACTATTCTAGAATAAAGTCAATCAACTCTATCGACCTAGTACATATGAATTACAAGTTTTTGTACATAACAGTTGTACTTCTTCCTGTTAACTTGCATTATCGTGGCAACTTTCTGATCATATTGCTTCTCAAGAATCCGAAAAGATAACTCTGGATTTTACATTGTCGTTGACTGACTATGGCTACACCTATTCTTTGAGCTCCACCTGAATATAAACTTGATTTTTTCTGACCTTCCCACCCGTGCAAGTTACTCCTAATGAAATCATAGAATCAAGTTGACTTTCTTTGAATATTCAATCTCTTTCTCAAATTCTTCACAAATAGTAGGCATATTTACAGAGATTCAGTTCGACAAAAGAACGACTAATATTAGTGAACAAGTGGCAAGTTGATTACGAATCATCTTTCATTACACTACATTATAAAATTCGACCAACCGAAGTAGAACTCATTTGTTAAAAGACTAATCCTCATGCGATTCACATTGTTTTCTACGAAATTACAAATTTTTAGTTTCACCTAGTTACTTCTCTTATTCATGAATTTTTCAAAATGCAATGTTAGAAATTTTCGCTACAAATATGTTTAACTGAGTTTCTGACAACTTTGGGAAAATTTGATTTGTCATGTCATGCCATCAGACTCATTGTGAATATTTACTCTGATATATTGCCTTGAAATGGGGAGAATTCAAGGAAATATTTAAAGCAATTAGACCTATGAAAAATTGACAAATTATAATTTTTAATTTTCCAAATAAAATAATCAATTCAATTCGAGTTTTACCTGAGTAAAGAATAATACTAGCACTGATAAATAAAAATTAGGAGAGGGCTCAAATAAACAAATGATACGCTGACAAATTATATGGGTAATTTCCAATGAATGTGTTGAATGTTTCAAGAATCTTCTACTGATAGAACCGCTTAAAGAGTTAGTTATTATAATAGGGCCGTTTTCAAATTCAAAATATGGTCGCATCGGTTCATTTTTACTAAAACTGTTGTATATGTATGCGACATATATCAGAGTTGAGTAGATTTATCTATCCTCGATATTTGTATAAGATAAATTTTTAAAACACCTGGGTTCACACATTGTGTAGTTCAAATGCAATAATCCTGACACCTGAAACTAAGAGTGGATGCAATAATAGGAAATTCTCGAGATTTTTCGGTAAATGGCTCGGTTTTTGGGCAGGTCGAATGGTCTTTGTGCTGTTCAGTGAAAACTATTGAATTATAACCAAAAAAATAGAAGTACAAAATGTTCAAGCTCTCGAGCCGATAGAAACCAATTTCCGGGCCGATCCGACCTCCACGATCCGCCCCTGCCTACAGTCGAGTGAAAAAATTGTACATGATTTAATTTGTTCAGTAATCGAGCAGTTCTACAAAATTTGAGAATTTCATACGCGATCAAGGCGTTAGAATAGCAACTAATTGTGTTTTTCACACAATGCTCAAGAGTAGAACTATAGGTTCAGCACATTTTCAGTGCCCGTTTTTGTTCATCTACACATTCATAGCGAAATAATCTCTGAAAATATCGACCAGATTTCTACCCATTATTCATTTCATTCGTAGAGATCTTAAACCCCATAACGAATCAGATTCATTTTCTTGTCTACCGGGATTATAAATTAGCCATGAGTTGAATCGCAATTTATTTCAGTTCATGGTCAACTCGATTACTTCTTTCGGAATATATTTTATGATTCACCCACTCTCGCGGAATCTTTACTGTTCCACTTCTTGGAACTTTTTCTGATTCAGTTCCGTTTGGAAGACGAACAAGCCTGAAGAAAAACAATTTTGAAAAAAAAATTATCAATTATGAACAAGTCGGTAGCTTAGAATGAAACTGTTAACGGAATATTGTTAAAAATAGTTCATCAGTTAACATTCCAACGACCACTATGTCTCCGTCACTATAGCATACCGTCCAGTGTTAATTAAAAAACTGGCCCTGGATATTTTGATAATTTCAATTATTCATATTCTCTCGCGAAACCTTATCTTAGTCAATATAAGAGGTTGAATTAAAAAAAAAGTCTAAAACAATGAGAACCGGCTATTCAGAATTAGTCGCACTAGATTCAGCTAATACATTCTCTTGAGAGCTGAATTTCGTCCGAACCCAAGCCCCAGCTGGTGATAAAAACACAAACTCTAGAGTTAGAATAATCACGGCTGTTATCCTGTTTATCAATCAAAACTTCATATTCACTAAATTGTTTTATTATATACAAAGAACACCTAGTGCATCAAGAGGCAGGTGATAGGTATTAACATTAACTTCGAATTTTTCAAGTTGTGATTTTCAATGTATATTGGAATGGAATACAATTTTCGATAACAACAGGTCAGAAAGGTTTTATGTAGTTATAATTCATATATGAAGAACTGAAAATGAAACTGATATTGAAATGCAGATCTCTTGGGATTGACAAAGAAAAAAATCTCACTGTCAATGAAATATGCACAAAGTATCAATGTTAGAATATTGAAGGGCCAGATCCGATCAGAAGGGCCAGAGGTTTCAAAATCATCAAACGAAACAGTGATAGTAAGGCAATATTATCTTTGATGCCGTAATTCTATAAGGGCCGTAAAAGTGACATCCACAGCTTCCGGTAAAAGTAGTTTTGTTATTATATCTACTAAATAATGTTCAAATAACTATACTTGAAGAGCAACTTCAAATAACGATTCATGTCATCGAACGATAACAAAATAATTCAGCTCCTGACGATGGCAAATTAATATGGTGAAATACGCTTCAAACCAGAAAGGAAGTGTAATTTCTTGCAAACACCACCAATATTTTTTTATTCTTATCATATCTCGGAACCGATATATTTCTCCATTTGCTGTATTGATGAATCGAAAATAAGGATATTCGTAAAAATGTATTTTTCTTTATGGAAATTTTTCACTGTTTACTGTGATTTGAAAAATTTGGCTTTCTTTTGGGAAAATTGATGGTATTGAGCAATTTTGTTACTCACCTTGAAAACTGGACATAAACCGGCTCCTTTCAGGAACCGGAATCCAGTGCCCCACAAGAGCATACATAGCAGGCCAAGTAAGACCCTACAAAGAAAAGGTTATCTATGCAAAAATAGGACTGTGAAGTTTTCAAGAAAAAAATGACCAAATATAATTATTATATTACATAAATCCCTGAAATAAAAATAATTAATAAAGTTTCCATCATGAAGATAAAGGATTCCGCGACACTTGAACAAACAACGTTGTACGGTTTCTCCAGAGACTGAAAAGTAATAAAAAAATATAGTTCGCCCCAAAAATAAGCAATCTTCAGTTGAACAAAACTATAAGTATTGATATAATTTGAGCTTGATACAGGATTCTGCCACTTTTCATCGCGAACCAAATCGAATCAATTGAAGATCATTTCGGTTTTCGTTCAATATCAATGCATAACGACGATGATTTTCAATGCAGATGATTATGACATAACTATTTTTTTACACGCCCGTATTATAATAATACACTTATATACCCATAATCCGTTTCATAACGAGATTCATCACAGATTTTTCAAAATGATACAGGTTTTCAATTCGTTCCATAGGGTTAAACTTTTTGACGCAAATTTTTCCGCACCACCAATCTCTCAATGAAAGAGATGATAACTTCTCGAACTCTGACTTTGACCCTGAGTGTTTATCTTGTACTAGAGTTCCCACTTAGTGATTTCTCTATCTTGCAATAATCATCAAACTTCGTGATACAAGAACGTACTCAGAGATCAATAGATTAAATAGGATAATATATATAAGAAGAATATAAATTACTTTTCAAAGCCCTATACTATATATCTTTTGAGTTCTGAAATGAGTTTTAACAAGAAAAAAGGTGTCGGGTAACTAACTATGATAAGGAATTGAAAATAGGCATTTTATCACAAGGCCAAACACTGCACAAAATAAAACAGTGCCAGTTGTAGGTCGGAGCGTCTGATAGCATATCAAGCCGCAAACTTTTAGCTGAATGTTTCTGTATACTTTCGGAATACATAAACAGAAGTTTTCAAACACCAAATTCGAAATAGAAACTCAGATATCAGTTAGGTACAGATCAGCCCAGACATACTCGATACTCGGTTATATAAACAATAAAATCGATACCAACAATGATATTTTCCATATACTATGTCTGAAATCAATCCCATTGGACATTGTTTCAAATTTGAATAGTGCCAGAAATTGGGTTAGAAACCACAAAGAGTTATATTTGTTCTATCTCCAAGTTAGGTTTACCAAGCGTTTAACGCAAAGAGGCGGAATGGTTGACAGGTTGACAGGTTCTGAAAATTTGGTGTGTATATATATATATATATATATATATATATATATATATATATATATATATATATATATATATATATGGTCTCGGTAGTGTAGTGGTTAGCATATCTGCCTATCAAGCGGAAGGCCGGGGTTCGAATCCTCGCCGGGCCACCGTGCTGGGTAATCGCACGTTAAAAGGTAAGGCCTCGTTGATCCATTGCTCGCACAAGTTTCGACTTTTGAGGGTTGACGTTCGTCAGCTGGTTAACGAAAACGAACAATATATATATATATATATATATATATATATATATATATATATATATATATATATATATATATATATATATATATATATATATATATATAGAATTGAGTGATGTGATTCGTTGTTCGAAATTTTTGGAAATGTGAATTAATAATCGACATTAAATTAAAAAATTCACAGTTGCGAAGACTATTTTGCGTGTTTTTGAATGGAGACTATAATTTTTCACTTCATTATTGGAAACTATAAATAAAAAGGAGAGAATGAGCTCATAAAAACGATAAACGATAAATCTCTGAAGGAGGAATTGAGTTAGGAAAAAGTTTTGACGAAAAAATGTATTTTCCTTTGAACTATTCGATTCATTATTATGAGAAAAATTGTAGTTATTAAAGACATGAAACAATATATTTCTGAGGAATTTCATCGAAATGAAATAACTTTTGTGGAAATGAAAAATAAAAACAAAAAACCCAGTTTTTTGCATTTATCGCGGTTATTTTAAGGTTATGGACAGAAGTAATTCATACAACTGTTCTAGATCTTTTCAAGATGTATAACTTTCTCATTGAAAATATTTCTCTAGGACGTCACTTTTCGTCAGAAATTGCGACAATATCGTATTCACCCCTTTAGACCCCCCCAAAGATTTACTTCCAACCCCCAGCTCACGCATTTATTTTTTTACATTCAGTATAGATCACTTAACCATTCCCCATCATCAGAGTGCTGTTAACATGTTTTGTTTTGTGAAAGTACAGCGTGCCTGGTCTATTATTCATCATCTTAATCTAAGTCAGTGAGATATTCTTCTAGATAGATGTACATGAAATAACCACTATTCTAGAATAAAGTCAATCAACTCTATCGACCTAGTACATATGAATTACAAGTTTTTGTACATAACAGTTGTACTTCTTCCTGTTAACTTGCATTATCGTGGCAACTTTCTGATCATATTGCTTCTCAAGAATCCGAAAAGATAACTCTGGATTTTACATTGTCGTTGACTGACTATGGCTACACCTATTCTTTGAGCTCCACCTGAATATAAACTTGATTTTTTCTGACCTTCCCACCCGTGCAAGTTACTCCTAATGAAATCATAGAATCAAGTTGACTTTCTTTGAATATTCAATCTCTTTCTCAAATTCTTCACAAATAGTAGGCATATTTACAGAGATTCATCATGAATTTTTCCGATGATAACGCTGAAAGACTCAACTCATTCAAAATCAAAGATTTCAACATGTCACAAGGACGAATAATCGGATTCGAGGTCACACGTGATCAATGATAGAGACAAAAGTATGGATCATCAATAATCTACTCAACTGTTATCTAGGCGGTAGTACAGCAAAGTACGGACGAGATAAGATATATCAAACGGATTGAAAAAATGAATATCATTGACAGTAACGAGATCGAGTTACAAGTGGCTATGATATCTTTGTACGAATATTCCGAATATACTCGAGGATATTTCTTTGGAAACCGAAATATGCTGAGATGAACCACTAGAACATTTCCACGTCATCGTCATCTCTTATCACAAAAATACCGTAAAAACAGTTATCAATGGCGGATATGATACAATCAGAGGATCAGAAGAGAACCGACAGATACGATAGATTGAATGGTTTCATCAGTTTTAATGGATCGGTATAATCGGATCGAATTACTATAATCTAAAGTTTAGGTTCGAGAGCTGGAATGATCGAGTGTTTTTTATATTTTTCTATCTTTAGACTAACATGAAAAGAAAAGACATACCTATAACGAGAGAACAATCTTTTCAAAAATTCACCTTGGGAGTTTATATCAAATATTATTTGAGAAATGTACGAACCAGTTACAATTTTATGAGGTGCACACACGGAAGCCCTGCGAGGAGAAAATGAAAGTAGATAAACTAAAAAAAAAAGTTCTCAAATAATTCTCGAATACCTGAATATGCAGAACATGAAAGTAGCAGAGTTATTCCCAATAGGGTTAAGATTGTTATGTATGACGAAGTGTTCCTTTAGATGAAATGATTGTTAGTATTATACGGAAATCAGATGAACAAATAAACTCTCAGTTTATGAACCGTACAGAACTGAGTACAAGTACAATCCAGAAGTAAAGCAACCTTAGCACGGGGTGTTTCACAATAGACTCGATGTGATATGAATAGTTGCAATCAACTAGCTATATGTATCGAAACATCGAAATTAACAAATTCCTCGAATGACAAAAAATGAAATCATAACATGCTGGAGAGTGTTTCGCATGGAGAGTGATTTTACTTGTGTTCACGGTGGTTTATGATTACAAAAAATAAAGTATGGTAGGGTAATAATAAACGATGACATTGGAACCTTCGGTGTAAAAGTTGAAACTTGATCAATCACCCGAGCAATTGCCGTAACACCAAACAACAACAAGGTTAGCATCTTCAGGAGTAGAAAATTGATACTGTATCAGCTTATGAGACTTTATGTAATGATTTAGTAGGGATGAAATTCCAAAAGTTGGGTTCCAGAATTCCTAATCATTTTCTCAACGTATTGGCAAATACAAGATCAATGTAAATAGGGACAAGATTAGGAAAGGATTGCGTTGGCTTAGAATGAATGACTTGAGGAAAATAACAAAAAAAAAATGGGGATGACCTCATTCTTTGAAGTGGTTTTATGATTGATTGATTGAATTTATTTTATCAGAGATCATAATCGTGTTTGGGTATTAACAGGTACCAGACGGGTTCCAAATTCTATTTGCCAATATCATGCATATTCGTCTTGTATTTCTGGAATGAACGCTGAGCAGAACACAAGGCTACTCGATGCATGTGAGACTTTAGAAATAGCAAAATGTAAAATAGTATGGATGGTGACAAATGACCTATACCTTTTAGCCCCCTTCTCAAATGTTGGGGAATTAATCAAAATAATCAGTAGTTGGAACTTTGTGTAGAGATCAATTACCCCAACAACAAAGTGATATTATTTGCAATATTTGCATTCGACGCGCGTTTCGCTAACAAGGTTAGCACCGGGAGAATAAAATTGATACTAAATCTAAGACTAAGGTTAGCTGTTCATATACTCAACAATTCGCAGGTTGTGCAGGCACTACCTGCATAATTTTTTGGTCCATCACGGACTTCGTCTGTTACTACTGATAATTAATGCTCTCTCCAATTGCTTTCTCAGAGGTAATACCACGAGTCCTTCAAATTTTATCGATATTTTTATTTTCCATGCAAACTTTTTCATTTGGCAAGTATGAAAAATCCGATTGAAAAAATCCCGAGTCGGTAGGACGAGTGATTTTATCCAATTAGGTTTATTTGAATGTTTTGCCTCAAAATAAAAAAGTTACGAGTGTTTTGGAAATGAAAATTTATCTCATCAAGTTTGAAGAACGAGTCGAATTTGAAGAGATTATTCATTGAACAAATCAAAAAGGAAGAACAATTTAATTCATTATCATTTCATTACCATGAGGAGGAAGAAGGGAAATGTAATTATTAGAAAATGTAAAATTATTGGAAACACAGTTTTTGTAAATGGATCGGCAGCAGAAACACTTGATGTCTTTTCCAAGTCATTGGTTGATACAACATTGATTGATTTTGAATTTACGCCAGTCGATTTCAAATACCAAACAACGATGTAGGCCTTCTATCATCCAGAAGAGATATGATGCTCACGCGGTGCATTTGATATAGACATCTAGAAATTATGAGGTTAAAGCAAACCTTGATAATGCTTCCTGACGATACCAAGAGATGGCGCCACACCTTTTATCATACAAGGTTGATAATTGAAAAAAATTTTATGGATTGAAAATCGCGCCAGAAGGAACATAAAATTATTCATTATATCGTTACTTAAAGATCTTCATACAACGGTTACATCTCAAACCACAGAAAACCAATTGAATTCAACAAAAATTAATCGTACGCCATCTTCATTTGAGTTCAGGAAACCTCAGGTATTTGAATAGGTCTACAAGCGGCTACAATTTTGACCACGACGTGAGTTGTGTAATTTGCAATATCTGCTATAATCTATATTATGCTCATGAGCAATTGAGTTATTATTATTCTGACAGAGTGGAAAGTGAATGACTATTAATAATACGGTGACTTCTAATTCACGATAATTCATATTTTAGCCTAGTATATAAGCCAGATCAATAGAATCGACGCGGTAAACCTTATAGTTTTGACAGTTCGAAGGTCAACAAAGTATTGTCAAGGATCAGGCAGTTTCATCAGTATGGATCCGTATGATTGACTAGAATAACCCGCTCTACTATTGGTCGAAATGTCGAAAACGTCACATTTTGACAAGAGGAAAAAATAATCAATTACGAACTAAAAAGCGGGCTGAAGGGGATAGGTCCTTCGTCACCATTCATGTTATTTTTAACTTTTGCTATTTCTAGACTCTCACAAGCATCGAGAAGCCTGATGTCATGCACATGCATGATCACTTTCAAATTGCTTTGAGCAATTTTCTGGGCATTTTCAAGAGCATGTTGGGTGAAACTTGATTTGTATACCCATCCTTATCTCATAAGTGCAAAGTTTTCCTTAAAACGGATATTAATAGCTGGCCGGCTCTGGCCAATGTATTTGTTATTGCTCTGTTGGCTGCATGCTTCAGATACTAAATGAGTGTCGATGTATTCTGGAAAGATCGAAGCAAATGGCGCTTGAGGGCATGGAGGTTAAGACAGACATAATCTTTTCTGATTTTTTTATTGATTCGATACGAAAGTGATTCACTTGGTATTTATTGATTGATTTATTGATCGTTTGACGATTAGCATTTTTTCATTATATCTATTCCAAATTCAACAATATGTAAAGTAACTGAATGTATGCACAGCTCATTTTGGTTTATTGAGTTTTTTGACCCACAGAACTGATAGAACTCACAGAATTCTGCAGTTTCATCCCAAATGTCACAGCGCCGCCTGGCGCAATCAATATCAGACATCGCTGCCGTTACAAGGTGAACCTTACCAAACTTCAAATAGAATAGTATTTTGGGCCGCAGAACACGAATCCGAAGTCGAAACGCGCGCTCTCCCTTCGTTCAGAAGTCATAGCCCTCCAAAATATGGAAGAGGAACATAATCCGCCTTCTTTTTGTCCAAAAAACGATCGGAAACACGGTTTCCCACGTCAGGTATTCGGTATACATCATACCACCTTCTTCATAATTGTCTACCGTTTGTCAATATAAAATTCGGGAAATAATCATCAATACGATTTTGAGGTTAGCGTTTTCTCGTGAAACCTCTTCAAGAAAAAATGCATAATAGTGCATAAACAAACCCCAAAAGTACGAATTTTTTGTATGATGTAGAGACTATGGACAAATAAGGATCACGAAAACCACATTCTTAATGTACGCTGACGAGATTAATGCTCCTATTGAATGCAATTTTTTTATACCGAGTGTTGAATATAAATAGTAACAAGGAAAACCATACACAAAAATTATTTCTTTGTTAATCGAACAGTCGAGGCAAACGGACAATAAACGATGAGAGAATGTAGGCTTTCAAAATAATAGCCCAGCTACATCGTCAGTGACGAGCAGTGTATGATGATTTCTCCAAATGGGTGTATCTGAAAAGAAACATCTATTTTTCGGTCAGTTTCTGTTCGGAGTTTGTCGAGTATAAGACCTGAGCGATTATGGGCCACAATCTAGAAAGTGACGAGAATCGGATATTGATATAGGGTCATATCCTAGAAAATGTCCATTTTCGTAGTCTGCAACAATAGACACTCGATCAGTGCATCGAGGTCTACATCATATCGAATATTCAGACATTTTCACGGATCCGTTTGCGTTAACTGTTCAATTGACGATCAAAAATGATTACATTATTTAAAAAAAATCAGATTCAGTTCGTATAATGTGTATCGAATATTATTTTTCTAGTGCCTCAATCGAAAGGTTTTGAATATGTAATTCTGAGCAATTCAGATTTTTTTAACGAAAACGGGAATATAGAAGTTGAAAATAATAGTCCAGTTTCATCGCAGTTACGAGCAGTGTATGATAATTTCTTTAAATAGATGTATCTGAAACGAAAAAAAGGATTGTTTTTCAATCGATTCCTGCACTGAAATCGATGAAATTCCGTTTTTCCCAAGAATAAGAGTGACTTGATTATGTGCCGAAATTCAATATATAGATAGAGCCATATCTCGAACACTGTCCATTTTTGGAGTTTGTGGCCATGTCCCTTTGATCAGTGCATCGAGATCTACAAAATACGAAAAATTCGGACAGATTCACGGAAACCATTTCCCATAAGAAACGTGCATGGTCCTTTTCAAAAAGTCAAATATTCAGGTGTTGAAAACACTTGCCCGCAGAAAATAAATGGCTGTGGAAATAAATGGCATCCAGTAGAATAAAATATACCGGGCAATTCAATTGAAACCAGATTCATCCAGTTGGATAAGCCTTGAAACACTCCTATATCATTAAAAGTCACGTATAATGTACATAATTATGATAACATATAACTACCAACGACTTATATACAGAACGCAATAATATCAATATTGATATATAAAAACTATCAGAAAGACCATCAGTGATCGCCTTTCAGAAAGTCGTAATCCGAAAGAAATCTGTTGAAACCAGGAACTAACAAAAATGTAAATTGTTAACCAAGATATGTCCTTGACCAGTAGTTTCAAGTTACAGCACTATTCAAATAAGCGGTTTAGATGAATTGAGTAATGTTTCAATGTAGAGTTCGTTTCTTTTGCACTCGAGTGAAATAAACGCCTCCGAATACAATAAAAGTCTAATTTTAAACGTTATAGCTTCGAACTAATGTCGTTTTCATTATTGGTAAATATGGAGAAAGTGTAGATATTTTGACTATAGATTCCTTCCTCTCGTATTATCTCAACCCCACTAGTAAGTATTTTCTCGATTTTTTTTTTCGCATAGCACACTATGATAATCCAAACGATGATTAAGGTGAGAGGCCTTCTGTCAGATGTGTGAAAACGCAAGTTCATTCTTCCACTTGAAGTAGCTCATTGAAACATGAGACTGTAAAAAAGTATAAAAAAACAAATATGCATGAGGATCAGATAAGAAGCTTATCCGTTAGATATGCTATGGATAATATTCAATCATTCGTTCATCTATTTTAATTGATTACCAATTCTATGATCATAACAGAACCATTAGTCATTCAGAAGCATTCGCATGATAATACTAGCCCACAAACGCCAAATAAACTACTGGCTTACTGAGTACTGACAATAAAAAGTTTTCCTTCTTGAAATCCTGGCTTGGTATTTAATTTTTACTCTTTGTATCTACAAGTGAACATATCGATAATGTCAACTTCTTAATAAAAATGTTTGAAATGCCAATAATTGATTTGTGCGATTTTTCCACAATGCTTAAAAATGTTCTTTTCGTATCACGCATATACAATATACATAAAGTTGCCAACAAGCTCCAGTGAGCCAAACATGACAATATCAATATGGAACAATATTTCGTTTCATTAAGTTGAATCGCGAGTTATGGCAATTCCACCTATTGGATAAGACCGTCTCGTCTCCCAGTGCGATAATAATAAAAAGGAATAATGGCCGAGGTGATGTTATACTTTCACAGAGTCCCCATACCAGCTCGAGAAACAACAATTCAAAGAAACATTCACGTCAATAAAATTAACGACGACTTGGTAAAAATAGTAGAATGGGGTAACATGAACTTGGTGGAATTTAATGCTACGATAACCCAGGCATGTCTCTTCTCAATAAAAGCCGATCTATCATCAACAAAATAATATTCAGATGTCAGGAGTAACTATTCCTAGAAAATCAAGTATCTCGATGCTAGGATTCACGATCAGTGATAATCTCTTATGGGAAAACCATGTGAGATCGATCGCTAAAAGTGCTTCCCAGAAACTTGGATTTCTATTTCGTGCAAAGGAATACTTCACTTCTCGTCAGCTTCTAATGATCTACAAGGCTCAGATACGTACGACCTGTCACGGAATACAGTTCTCATGTGTGGAGTTCGACACCAAAATATTCATTGAGGCTTCTCGATTCTATTCAGGCAATTCGTCTTGTTGGTGATTCTTCGCTCACAGACTCTCTCACTTCATTGGCGCATCTCGTCCCTCTTCTATACCAGAAAACTTCCACGGTCGATGCTCTTCCGAATTGTTATCAATCGTTCCGCCCTTAGCAATATCTACACGTAAAAAAAATCGATTACAGAATTCCCGCCCCTTAGGCCAGAGGCTTACAAACTTCAGAAATTCAAAGTGAATGTTAATTCGTTTCTCCTGTCCCTTGATTCACGCGGTGTTTTTCGAACATTACAGGGCTTCCCTTTCGTGTGAATCTGTATATATAAAAAAAAGATGAAAAGTTTTCATGAAAACGGTGCAATGAGTATCTTATCTGAGTGAAATC
>JAVJAQ010001247.1:0-25271 GCA_032362365.1 Zygogramma bicolorata
TACGACCACTCGCAAAAAAGCAGCATATTTTAACCACATCAAAGGAGTTACCAGACTTATTAGAATATCTATGGACGATGCTCTGGGTGGGTATATTTCATCAGTTCTGAATCAGAGGAATTTCAGGAGTTTTTTTCTGTACTCTCCCATCAGTGGAATTATAATGTCCATATACGGGATGCCATATTACGTATTTTAACTCAGTTCTAACGGAGCGAAAAAACATTGTTATCAGATCAGATATATTAGTGAAATTTCCACAATTTCTAAATATGAAGCCGTATGCACTATGCGATTCATTTGTTGATTGAACATTAGATGCACCTCAAAATAGATTCCAAGTCCTTTAATCTCGTAAGTACTATGCACTTCATTGTCTTGGATTGAATATTGAGATTGCATACTGTTAATTTTTTTAGTGAATGTCATTGCGTTAAACTTAGAATATATTCAAGAAAAGGCTATTTTTGATACACCACTCATGAACAAAATTCAATTGTGAACTTAAGATCGTCAGTAATCAATGGGTTCGTTCAGCCGTGCTCAACAGTTGAGTGATGTGCCAACTTGTTCGGCTGAACGGACCGCTGCACCATTGATCACTCTCAACCGTTGAGCAGCGGCTCAACACGTTTAGTGATTATTCTCAACGGTTGTGCACCGCTGAACGAAGCCATTGATGTCTTAGATTTAATAGACATACATATATCGTTTCGTCACGGGTTCTCTCTGAAGTCTCAATTTGCGCACTCCTTAGAATGAACTGAGGGATTGAAGGATGTTCGATGGTATTTATAGTAGAAGGTGTTACTAAAATGGAACTAATGGTGTGAAAGCTTGATCGGCACTGGACATCAGGATATCATAGGTTTCTAGGTAGTTTATTTAGGCAGGAAGGTTGCTTCTCGATCTCGATGGCTTCGCAATATGGTTTTGGTGTTTGCAAAGTCTATATTGTGTCATGTCTTTCGATGAAGCTTTGACAGGGCTGAGAATGGGAATGAGGAAGTATGGTGACGATGGATAGATCTCAATTTGACAGAATAACCATTCTAAAGAAGACTTAATTTGAGTTCGGTTGCGGTTTGTTATGGAGGTCTGTGAGATTGATGAATCTGTTGATGGGAAAATCCCAAATAAAATAAGTCTGTGCTGGAAGTAAGCGTACGGGAATAGTTTTCTGTAAGCTGGTTTCCTGTAGACCGTAAGGGTGAAGAACCTATTGGATTTTGTGATGAGGACTTCTAAGAATGGGAGAGAGTTATTGGTATTGTGAACTTTATATTCGGATAGAGATCTTTGAAGTGATCGAAGAAATTATGGAGTATTGGAGCCGTGGGGCCATATGACAAAAACATCATCTTAGGCAGTTCTGCAAAAATACATTTATTCAATATAATGTCCAGTTGCTCATTACTGATTGTCTGGTTGAGTATGAAAGTTAAATTTACATAGGATCGAATATAGCTGTAGATATTTGATCACGTAGTTTTTTTTAATAATGAATATGAAACGATAAGTGTTTCGTGAGGAATTCTCATTTAAATTGGCAGAGAACTGGCAATTTGGTTGGGGTCTTGGCCATTGAACTCATAACTAACACGTTCATCAGACACAATTGATGACTAACATTCACATAAAAAAATAATTTTCGCATATTAAATACTTAGGTTTCTTAATATTTAAACAATATCAAAGTCCTAACCTCATTCAAAAAAAGGTTGTGAGGAGTTGTGAAAATCAGTAGAAGTGTTCGCCAATGTGGCACTGTATTCTCAATTGCAAGTCCCAATCCCTTAGAATCTCAAAAATGTCCAATCTGCATGAGGTAATTTTCGTGAATATACTATGGAATCGAGATATCAACATATCTACGGAAAGGACTTTGATAACCTAATGGTAAAAACATATTGGAGCAGCTCGATCCGCCACGCCTCTCACCGCGCCACCCGCCACGCCACTCTCCGCGCCTATTGCCATGCATTTATACTTGCCTCTGTAAAACATAGTAGAGTAGTTCATCTTGTCTTTGTTAAATCATCGGATTGGGGCAGTACTATAAAATGTGCACCAAAAACCATAAAGACATATGGATAATGGTACTGGTAATCGAGAACAGTTGGCATACGGCATTGAATTAAAGAGAATGAGAAGACGCATGACCTTAGGAGAACCAATCGCAGCGCTAGTTTCAAGCAGCTGCATCCGGAAAATCGAATGAATTTGTTTCCTGAAAGACGGCAAGCTGTTCAGACGGTGCCCGGCAAGCACTTTCTTAAGAAATTATTTCTTCATCGCCACACGGCGATGTGCCCAGCGAGTGGCGCGGCCAGTTGAGCTACTCCACAATGTTTTCACCCTAAGAAAAAATCACAGCAATAAACAGTTCGTACGTTTACGAGTTTCATACCTTCATTTCAAGATTCTGAGGAAATAAGTTTCTATCAACCTATATTGATGAATATTCACCTTACAAACGCAGAGTGGTTTCGGTTGAGCCGAAAAAGACCGTTTCCGCTCAAGTTCGGAGAACATTTTTCATCCAAGTATGAGAAAATATTGTACCAAAACTTCCCTTGGAAAAGAAAACACCATGTCTTTCATTGATTCTCTCAATCTCATTTCGTGATGAATGATATTGATATCGAAATCGCAAAGCGTAGCAAAATGAGATCGGATATTTGCTTTTCACAGTAATACATTGCCTAACTTCTCTGTATAGGCAATACAAGTCAAGAAACAATTGCAGACACTGGCAATCAAAATATCGCGCGTATTCTCTGTTCAATATTTTTGATTGGTAAATATTATTTTAACAGATAGCACCTAGTTTATACCTACATAATATATGTTTGTTTTTCGTTATGAGCCATTCTCATCCAATTCCACCATCTTCAATACTTTTTCCCGAATGATACTTTTTTTGTAGCATAAATCTTGAATGAAAATTTTAGATAATAAAAATAAAGAACTGTTACGGTATCTCAGGGTCTTGACGGTGATGGGTTTACTGCCGTTAGAAGGAGAGAAACCAAAATGAAAGGATTCACAAAACTTTATTCTGCACGCCTCAAAGTGTCCGGTGTTGGGTAAGGCTTCGATATATTCTGAAATAATATGCAGGCACAGGACTCGAAATGAAATACTCTTGCCCTTTCAGGACCTTCGCAGGTTTATTTCAGAATTAATAACGAAATATAGTTTGAACCACGAAAAATCATGGGCGAATGAATAAATTAATCTCGTTTCGGTAGTTCCGACAGAAAGTAAGTTTTTTTAAAAAGCATAAAAACATGGTTGAAAAAACGAATGCTGGAATCGGTGCCCGAGGTATCCGAAGCAATGGTGGTTGCATATACATCAGTGGAGTGGACGGTAAACAATATAAATAAAATACGGGGTAGAGGAAAAGTTGTGAACGCAACATAACGTTTTGTTACATCTCGCCCCTCCCCAAGACGGGTTATCGTGAAGCTCAAAAAAAATGGGCCGAAAGATTATCTTGTTAAAAAATAACAAAGTGGTTTACTGAAAAGTGCTAAGTTCAAGGCGGCTTGAAATAAGCTTCCAAGTGGGAGGCTTGGAACGTCCCCCTTTCAACACTGTTTCTTCACTCTATAGGAACCTTCGAAAAGCAAAAAAAAAAATTTGTTTCAGCTTTCAAGGCCGAAGACATGTTGTTTGCCTTAAGAAGGACCAGATCTCCTGGAACGAATTTTTGATACGGACGTCCCGGATGCATAACCGCCCTCCTTTGAGATCTAGACAGTAAGGTTTCTTTAGCCAAAATAAGCTTTTTCTGGTGGGAAATATCAGCAGGAGGTGAAAGCAGAAGTTCGCCAAGTAGGAATTTTTTTCGTTCCGTGCCGAATTCGAGTTCTTTCGTGGTAAAACGGGTAGACTCATGAACTACCGAGTTCATAAATTCTTGAAATAGTTTCAAGTCAATATAGCCCATTTAGATTGGCAATTATGGCAGAAAGTTCGTAGGATACGAGCTATCTCCCTCATGCACCTCTCACATGGGTTGGCACAAGGATGTCTCACCGAGACATATACAAGTTTTATACCGAATGAGTTTTACGTTCTGGACCGTAATTTCGAGGTGAATTGGGAAGCGTTGTCTGAAAGAATCCTTTTCGCTGTTCCGTGGTGCACAAAACAATCATTTGTCAACCTATTCAACATAGAGCGTGAAGTGGCCTTCTTTAACGGATAAAGTGTGACATACTTGGTGAAGACATTGAAAACTACCAAAATATAACAAACTCCTCCACGGCTACATACTAGAGGGCCTAAAACATCTAGTGCGAGTAAATCATTTTTAGATTCTGGTATAATTTGTTTTTGAGGTGGGCTTGGCAACACCGCAATCTTGGCTTTTTGACAAATGTCACAGGATTTGACATACCTTTTAATAGTCCTCTGCAAGTTCTGGAAGTAAACCTCCTCCCTCATGGCCAACCAGGTTCTATAAACTCCAAAATGACCTAAGGTTATATGGTAGTTCATAATAAATTCTTCGATTAACACCTTTGGAATATACAATAACAGCGTTTCTGTGTCAGCGCCTCTTTGATACAAAATATCATTATGGACAACAAACCTGTTGTGTAGTTCCTGACTATTCAGCAAAGAGTGTTTCAACCGCGAAATATTTTCGTCTTCAGACTGCAATTTGGCGATATCCCTCAGTTTTTTTCAGGAAAAGCTGTGGCAAGCTAAGAGACATGATGTGGAAACAATTTTCAGGAGGCGATGGTAGCCGAACACAAGCATGACAAGAGAGGGCGTCTGCGATGACATTTTCGTTGCCTGGTACATGTTGGACCTGAAAAGAATACTCCTGGAGAGCCAAGGCCCAACGGGTTATTCTTGGTGAGAGGAGCCGACATGTATTGAGATAAGTCAAAGTTCGACTATCCGTGTAGAGAAAGAATGGCCTTGCAAGCAAGTATAGATTCTCCATCTATTTATACACCACAGTGCTGTTAGGACCTCTTTTTCATTTGAACAGTACCTCCTTTCACGATCTAAGAGTAGACGACTAGCCCATGCCACGGTATATTTTTTCCCATCCCTAACTTAGAAAAGATGCCCTGGAAAAAGAAGCAACAGTGGTCGATATACCATATGGTAAAACACACCACTGATACGTTTTCGTGCCCACCATAAACCCTGTAGATTTTTTATGTTCTTCATGTAGTGGCAACTGCCAGTAACTTTGGGAAAGGTCTATTTTTGACATGTACCTTTTCCCATGTAATGACTTAATAATGTCACCTATTTTCAAAGGCAACTCCCTATCTGGCTGAATGACAGAGTTAAGATGCCTCGCATCCAAGCAGATACGGATGTCATTGTTTTTTTTACAGTGGTCATCAGGGGAGAGATATAGGGTGTACTTGCTCGGTCTATTATACCCCATTTCTCCATTAGGAGTATTGCTTTATTCACGGCGTCCCGATGGGCTACCGGAATCGGGTAGTGCTTGATAAAAAATTCTTTATAATCTTTCAATTCACTTCGATGCTCATATAAGTGAGTTCTTCCCGGTATATTCGAAAAAATACTTTTGTATTTCACCAACAACCCTTCAAAAAGCACTTTTTCTTTTTCGGGTAAACTTTCACAAGTGGACACAGCATCGTAGACATTCAATTCACAATTACTAAAATTGACATTGAAACTCTTTAATTTGGAGTTGTGTGTATCATTAACAATCACTGAGATATTCATTTGAAAGATTTTTTCATTTTTCCCAAAATAACGTGAAGTTTTTTTTTAAGTTTATGTTAGATTTGTAAAGTCTTGAAAACTCAACACCGATAATAATTGGGTAGCATAACTCTGGACTAACAAAAAATTCATGGGAAAATTGTTTTTCATCCATACTGAAGGTTAGTAAAACTTGATTCGAAACTTTCCTATATTTACTTTTGAAAGCTCCAACTACTTTAATGCCTGTGCATACAAAATAAGGAATAATAGCGTGCACATCACTCAACTGAGCCCAGGTGCTATCGCTCAGGGCTGAGACTGTGCTTCCACTGTCAATCATTGCGGGTAAATTGGTACCCATACGAGGTTATGGTTAAAACCGGGCAACGAATGTGTTCTGGCTCATGTTTGAAATTACATTCCTCTAAAAGGTCGTGAACTGAAAAGTGATTGAGATAATTCGTGACCCCCTTTTTTTTTTCATCCCCGTTGGTAGGGTCTGTGCCAGGGGATTTTCCAAGTTTTCCGAACTTTCGGCTTGGACCGTGTTCAAAACTGAAACTTTTTTTTTTGTTGGGAAGTATTTCGAACAAAAGGCTTACTCATATTATTTTGTTCACTACTTTCCCCAATGTTGCCTCCTCTGTGTCAAAAGGCTCTATTTTCCGCATTCTTGAAATAGTAGTCAGCTTGTCTAAGCCTATCAAGTGCCGAAAATAAATCCTTTGTGCCCACGAGTGTGGATGAAATACTTGGAGGAAAATGCCTTGCTACTGTAGCTATTAGCATTTCCTGTGTATAAGGGGGTTGCCAATGCGTGGCTAATGTTACGAATCGATTGAAATAATCAGTGAAAGACCCGTCACTTTCTTTATATCTCTCTGATTCAAGCTTTAATTTAAGTTGGAGTTGAGTATTCTGACCCCAAAATTGATTGATAAATGCTTGCTTGAATTCATGATAATTTCTGAACATGTTTCTGAATGATTCAAACCAGGTTTTTGCTGATTTTCCAAACAAAGGACTGACGATTAGCGTAAAATGATTTATATTCATTGAATGGACGTCTAGGAATGTTTCTAAATAGTTGAGAAAATCGAGGGGATGAATACGGCCTTCATTATCAAAAGAAGGTAATGAACTTACACTTTCTATTTCCTTCGAATAAATGTTAGGTTGAGAGGTGGTAGCATTATTTCCTATCTGAGATGCTTCATTACAATTATATCTGCTTCCTGAGCTACTCCAAGTTGGTATTGTGAAATTTTGATTTGAAACAGGCAAAAAAACATGGTTGAAAAAACTAATGCAAACAATATAAATAAAATACGGGGTAGAGGAAAAGTTGTGAACGCAACATAACGTTTTGTTACAGAACGAAGGAAAAATAATAAACAAAGGAAGGAACAGCGCATTTCTGAGCACTTTCTTCTGTTTATTCTAATCAGCAAATTATAATGGAAATGAGTTGTGAACGCACCTGACGAGTCTGTTCCGATAAATATGTGTGTTTCGATATAAGACGGAATTTGCCCTGTTCCCAAACTTCGAAAGGCCGTAACTTGTAACTTTCGAACGGAGGTAGACCGCCGCGTTCATGACTTCGCGGATTCGTGTTCAGCGGCTTAAAATATCTGAGTTGGTATAATAGTAGTTCGTACAACAAGAGTGGATATGGCGACCATATCGCACGAGGATGAAATTTGAACACGATGCCGTAGACGAGTGCTCAAACGGCGAGGGCGATGTGGCTACCATCCATTCGTGTTATACTTTCAATAACATATTGATGATCAATTTTAGATATAGAGTAGTTTCTCGATATTTATGAAAATTTCAAAGGAAAGAAATATTATTAAATTTATTATCTAATTCTTGCCGACGACATTCTCAAAAACTAATACTACCCACCTGAAAAGTTATGATAATTCGATCGTTTAAAGATAGCAATAAAAATTTGGTTTTGCTCAGATTCAAACCAACCACTATAAAGTAGACTGTCTAACAGTGCGTATGCCTCAACCAACTTGGCCATTTGGACTGTACAATTTCAGTTAATTATTGGTGGAGTGTAGTTGATAGATTCATCACTAGAATCACTCATTTTTGTAAATTAATCTATTACAGAAAATAGTGACACAATGATAATTACAATGAAATTGGTGATAGATCGACAGAAATGAAGTTTTAGAATTCGAAAAAGAAGGCCGTAATTTTGAAGATGTAGTGTTATATCTGAATACGACAGAAAAATCGAGATATTACAATTATTGACATCATCCATTTTTACCATTAATTTCTGTTCCTTTCAAAAATAATCAGCTGAGATCATTGATTTTTATTAATGTTCTCTTGAGAAATTTTTATAATTAGTTACTGTCCGATAGACGAACACCCTCACTTTTATTTTTCATGAATCTCATGTTATTCAATTCTTGAACTTCTACTGATATTTTCAGTGTTGATTGTTATATCTTCTCTGCCGAATATGTCCCTACACTGATAAAAAAGTTGATGAATTCTTTACTCATCAATTTGGAGTCACCGATAGCATTATCACATGTAATTAATTTTGTTTCCCACTTGAGATTGAGAGGATATTATGATAAGTGGTTTGACGTTTTATGTTTTCTATAAATGAAATATCGAATAATGAATACTGTAATGGAACACAATACAATAATGGCATCAGTATCAGTTTGAATAGCTTATGTATTGTTCTGCAATGATAATAAATAATGAAAATGAAGGATAAGCTTTTGATATCACTCCGAAAACCAGAACCTACGAGACAGAGTTCAATATCATTGAAAAACAATGTAACTGAATATGCAAGGGGAAATGTTGTCGAAATTTGATAGGAGCGGTGATTACCTGAAACCATCAAGAGTGCCCAAGCTTTCCTTTGAAATAAACCTGAATTTCCTCGAGGTTCGAAAGTGATGAAGTGACATGCATATCCGCAAACTTTCCTTCCCAATAATGAAGTTCAATTTCTTTGAAAATCATACTTATATGTGGATGTTAAAGAAACAACTGGACAGATGTAAGTTGTTCGTCTTGAAAAGCATCATGGTGAATCCTTTGTCATCCATCATAGATATACAATAGGCTCCAATTTATAATAATTCATCTTGCTTAATTATTTACTTCTATTTTGGATGAGAAGAAGACACAATCCCTACAATTCTTTGAGAAAAAATACCAGCTTCACAGTGATGATGAATATCTGATCTGAATGAACTTCATCAGGAGGTATTTCCATTAAATTCTGGTAGCATATCACATGATTCGAATACTTGGGATGCGCCTATTCGAAAGTTTCTATCATATATTTGTCAGCATCTTTCAGACCAGCCAAATAGTTATTTAAAAACTTTGCAAGCGTGTCTGGGTATTTACATTTCCGTCAATCCACTTCGACACATATTCTTTTGATCAAATAGGTGAAAATTAAATTTGGAGGCAGAATCAGGGAATGAGTAGCACAGGTAAAACAAATTTCCCCAAAACAGAAATTCGAAGGTCAAAATTCCGAAATTTTCCGCTGTTTCCAGTTATGATATGTCACGTGATGAATATTTCAACTATCAAACCTTAAATACTTGCCAATTAGAAAAAGATGCATATGGTCAATTATATCAAGTTCTGAGCTGTAGTACTTAGTCCATGAGAAAGAGAAACGATCAAGGAGTAGATTCATTTTGGCTAATTTATATTGAATCATAATGCGTTGAATTGAATAAGTTCGAAAATAAGGAACATGAATATTTTTTCAAGCAATAAGCCAAGCAATTTCAGCATCCTTTCTATTTATTTGAATTTTATTGTCACTTTTCGATCGGATTCTGATTATATTTTCTTGATGAAGATTGAATAATTTTCTTTCTGCCTCTATTAATATTTCACATTGATATCCATTTTCTTCTCATCATCGATGATTTAAATTTGGTAGACTCCCCTCTTTCCCATTTATTTTCATCAGTAGAATCTATTTTGGTTTACGGTTCAAGAGACAATGGAAGTTCAAAATGATACAAAATTAAAGGAAAATAACTTCGATGCCGTTGTGAAATTTTTGAGCTTGATGATTGTTGGGTTTGGTTTCTTTGGGTGGAGTACCTATGTCAATGATATATTCTTCTTGAACTGATTGCAATGGCGACTGTTTTATATCTTTTTGGAAATGGATGTTGTATAAAACACTGCGTTCATTGACTGCTGGATAAAGACTGAGGTATTGGTCATTTTCCTAATTAGGGTGTGAAAGCTTGATCGGCACTGGACTTCAGGAAATCATAGGTTTCTAGACAGGAAGGTTGCTTCTCGATGTCGATGGCCTCGCAAATTTATCAGAACTTGTAATGTTTCTACTGTGGATATGGTTTTGGTGTTTGCAAAGTCTATATTGTGTCATGTCTTTTGATGAAGCTTTGACAGGGCTGAGGATGGGGATGGGAAGTATGGTGACGATGGATAGATCTCAATTTGATAGTATAACCATTCTAAAGACCTCATATGAGTTCGGTTGCGGTTTGTTATGGAAGTCTGTGAGATTGATGAATCTGTTGATGAGAAAATCCCAAATAAAATAAGTCTATGCTGGAAGTAGGCGTACGGGAATAATTTTGTATAAGCTGGTTTCCTGTAGACCGTAAGGGTGAAGAACCTATTGGATTTTGTGATGAGGATTTTTGAGAATGGGAGGGAGTTATTGGTCTTGATTACCATTGTGAACTTTATATTCGGATGGAGGTCTTTGAAGTTATCAAAGAAATTATGGAGTATTGGAGCCGTGGGGCCATATGACAAAAACATCATCTACATATCGGAACCATCAAGAGGATTTGTGTTCAAACGTGACCATGGCCTCAGTTTCGAAGTGTTCAATGCATTATTTTTTGAGAGTTAAAATCTCCTGGAAGCACCCCTCACTCGTTTGTAATGGGTATGTATTGGACATGATTCAACTTGACTGCCTTTGGGAATTTGGTGTTTGGTTTTGAGCATGCTCGATGTGTCTGGAACAGTGATATTCGTGAATAGAGTTACTACGTCAAAACTCACAAGAATGTCAATCTGATTTCAATTGAAAGAATTTTGCATATATGTAGAGGAATGTTCTGCGAGAGGTTGGAGATTACTCGCAAAGTTTCGTTTCATAGAACCGAAAGCACTGGCAATGAGGCCAAAAGAAACATTGAGTTCGTGTATTTTTGAGAAACCGTATATACGAGGTGTGTGTGAAGATTTTTCTCGGGGAATGGGAGCTTTCCTTCTGGTAGGGAAGTTGTAGTTGTGAACTTGGTTCAATTATCTCAACCAAAATACTCGACTGGAGATTCCGCAACATTTCAGTTGCTCGAATTCGCATATTGATCAAATCCGATTGATGATGCGAAGAATAATAAAAGATGTGTTTTTCCGATCTTGAAACGGCGATTAATTCTCAATGAGAGGGGAGTGCATCATTCCGGATTTGTGTACTATACGTCAAAATATGTAAGTAGCATAATTTTTTTTTTCTAAACTGGGTGCTGTTGGATTTACGAATGTTTACCAACCAGCTGAGAAACTAAATGGATGCACAGTGCGCAACAACCGGCAATTTGAAACCCTTGGTTAGTTTCGGTGCGACTATTGGCGTGGTAGACCAAACAAGATCTCCTTCAGATAGGCAGTTCTGCAAAAATGCATTTGTTCAATATAATGTCCAGTTGCTCATAACTGATTATCTGGTTGAGTATGGAAGTTAAATTTACATAGGATCGAATATTGCTGTAGATATTTGATCACTTCGTTTTTTTAATAATGAATATGAAACGATAAGTGTTTCGTGAGGAATTCTCATTTAAGTTGGCAGAGAACTGGCAATTTGGTTGGGGTCTTGGCCATTGAACTCATAACTGACATGTTCATCAGACACAATTGATGACTAACATTCACATAAAAAAATAATTTTCGCATATTAGATACTTACGTTTCTTAATATTTAAACAATATCAAAGTCCCAACCTCAACCAAAAAAAGTTGTGAGGAGTTGTGAAAATCAGTGGAAGTGTTCGCCAATGTGGCACTGTATTCTCGAGTGCAAGTCCCAATCCCTTCCCAAATAGCACACGACGTCCTGAAGACGAACCATTTATGTCCCAGTTACGTCGATACGTCCCGGGACGGATAGGAGACATTCGAAGAACGTACAATACCGGATGTACCATGTATGTACTGGTTAGACGTCCCATGTAGGTACATACTTGGTCCCGTTCCAATCGGAATGTAATAAAAACGTACATGCTTGGAAGTACTATGTACGTACTTTATTAAGTGTCCCTGATACGTTTACATTAACTCCTCTTCAGGTACGTACTTTTCGGAATGAATTAGGGACATACCAGTGACGTGTTTTTTTGTGAATCCCATGTACGTACTGCTCAGACGTATCATTTACGTACATGTTTGGAAGAACTATGTTCGTACTATTTGGACCTTCCAGGTGCGTACATATCGAGTCCCTTTCAGATACGTATATTTCGAAACGTTTGCGGGATATAATAGTAATGACGTACATTTTTGGAAATCGTATGTACATACTATCTGGACGTCTCGTTGACGTACTTTTTTGTACATACTGTTTGGACCTCCCAAGTACGTACGGATTGGGTTCCTTTCATTTTCTACATTTCTGTTAGTATGTACATACTGTTTGGACCTCCCAAGTACGTACATATTGGGTCCCTTTCGCTTCAAGGGGTATTGGGATTTTGAGAGTGATCACTTAGTGTATTCAAACATATATCAATATTGGTAATGCAATATTCATAATGAATTATTCCTAAAAAAATTGGAAAAATTGAAACATCGACATGTGGTGAATTTAAATACCAGAAAATTACATACAGAATTTTTTGCACAGCAAAATTGATATTCCAAAACCGCCATCACATGAGACAGTGATCCTTTAGTGCTTTTTCGAATATATTTCCATTGTTACTGAACTTTCCAAAATTTTGATATTATCTCGAACAAAACTAACTTGAAGTCATCACATCTATAGCACCCAACTCCTTCTTAAAAACAAGTGTCTCCGTGCCGTAGAGCGTAACAGTGGTCGACAATAATATCTCCATAGGAAAGGTCGAGAGTTCAAGCCCCGCAGCAGCCAGGTCTTTTTCCAGGTAAGTATTCGGTTAGATGGTTAGTACACGTGAATGAGTAAAATTTCCAACTTGACTATTTGGTAAAAAAGAAATGAATAATCCCGAATATGAAAACTTAGATTCATTAAGTGATATCATATGATATAACATTACGTTGTTTTCGAATATTGATCTAATATCGCCGAATGTTCACATTTTTTTGTGGCCACTATTGATATCATCTACAATATAAGGTTGATATTCCCGTAATATTGAACCAATATTGGTCAAATATGTTTGTTCTACTTGGGATAGCGCATACAGAATGGAAAATGTACGTTTTCGGAATGTCCCAAACAGTTCCCCTTTCTGTACATTTCAGGTCCTGTGTGGACTAGAAAAGTACGTACCTGGGATTACCGACTATGCGGAAACGGTAAGTCGCAGGGAGGTCTTATGTACGTCTGTCGGAGACAAAAGTACGTCCTAAATACGTACAATGCATCCTCACCGTACATATGCAGTACGTCCACTGGACGTACTTGTGCTATTTGGGTTAGAATCTCAAAAATGTCCCATCTGCTTTGTAAGTAATTTTCGCGAATATACTATGAAATCGAGATATCAACATTTCAACGGAAAGGAGTTTGATAACCTAATGGTAAAAACATAGTGGAGCAGCTCGACCCGCCACGCCTCTTGCCACGCCACTCACCGCGCCACTCGCCACGCCACTCTCCGCGCCTATTGCCATCCATTAATACTTGCCTCTGTAAAATATAGTAGAGTAGTTCATCTTGTCCTTGTTAAATCATCGGATTGGAGCAGTACTGAAAAATGTGCACCAAAAACCATAAAGACATATGGATTGATAGATTGATAACTTGTGATGTACCACTGGTAATCGGAACAGTTGACATACGGCTTTGAAATAAAGAGAATGAGAAGACGCGTGACCTTAGGAGAAACAATCGCAGCGCTAGTTTCAAGCAACTGCATCCCGAAAATCAAATGATTTTGTTACCTGAAAGACGGCAAGCTGTTCAGACGGTGCCCGGCAAGCACTTTCTTTCTTAAGGGATTATTTCTTCATCGCCATACGGCGATGTGCCCAGCGAGTCGCGCGGCGAGTTGAGCTACTTCACAATGTTTTCACCCCAAGAAAAAATCACAGCAATTGTACAGTTCATACGTTTACGAGTTTCATACCTTCATTTCAAGATTCTGAGGAAATAAGTTTCTAGCAATCTATATTGATGAATAGTCACCTTACAAACGCAGAGTGGTTTCGGTTGAGCCGAAAAAGACCGTTTCCGCTCAAGTTCGGAGAGCATTTTTCCAACGAGTGTGAGAAAATATTGTATTTCCTCGGAAAAGAAAACAGCATGTCTTTCATTGATTCTTTCAATCTCATCTCGTGATGAATGATATTAATATCGAAATCGCAAAGCGTAGCAAAATGAGATCGGTTATTTGCTTTTCACAGCAATACATTGCCTAACTTGTATAGGCAATACAAGTCAGGAAACAATTGCAGATACTGGCAATCAAAATATCGCGCGTATTCTCTGTTGAATATTTTTGATTGGTAAATATTATTTCAACGGATAACACCTAGTTTATATATACATAATATATGGTTTTTTTTCGTTATGAGCCGTTCACATCCAATTCCACCATCCTCAATACTTTTTCCCGAATGATAGTTTTTTTGTAGCATAAATCTTGAATGAAAATTTCAGATAATAAAAATAAAGAACTGTTACGGCATCTCAGGGTTTTGTCGATGGTGGGTTTACTGCCGTTAGATGGAAAGAAACCAAAATGGAAGGATTCACAAAACTCTATTCAGCACGCCTCAAAGTGTCCGGTGTTCGGAAAGGCTTCGATATATTATTAAATAATATGCAGGCACAGGACTCGAAATGAAATACTCTTGCCCTTTCAGGACCTTCGCAGGTTTATTTCAGAATCAATAACGAAATATAGTTTGAATTTAGGAAACTCAGCAAATGGCAAGTCAATCAGAACCACGAAAAATCATGGGCGATTGAATAAATTAATCTCGTTTCGGTAGTTCCGACACAAAGTAAGTCTTTTTACAAAGCATAAAAACATGGTTGAAAAAACTGATGCTGGAATCGGTGCCCGATGTATCCGAAGCAATGGTGGTTGCATGTACATCAGTGGAGTGGACGGTAAACAATATAAATAAACAACGAAGGAAAAATAATAAACAAAGGAAGGAACAGCGCGTTTCTGAGCACTTTCTTCCGTTTATTCTAATCAGCAAATTATTATGGAAATGAGTTGCGATCGGCACCTGACGAGTCTAATCCGATACATATGTGTGTTCCGATATAAGACGGAATTTGCCCTGTTTCCGAACTTCAAAAGGCCGCAACTTGTAACTTTCGAACGGAGGTAGACAGCTGCGTTCATGACTTCGCGGATTCGTGTTCAGCGGCTCAAAATATCTGAGTTGGTATAATAGTAGTTTGTACAACAAGAGTGGATATGGCGACCATATCGCACGAGGATGGAGTTTGAACACGATGCCGTAGACGAGTGCTCAGACGTCGAGGGCGATGTGGCTTATATCCATTTGAGTTATACTTTCAATAACATATTGACGATCAATTTCAGATATAGAGTAGTTTCTCGATATTTGTGAAGATTTCAAAGGTAATAATTTTTTTAAATTCATTATTTAATTCTTGCCAACGACATTCTCAAAAACTAATACTACCCACCCGAAAAATTATGACAATTCGATCGTTTGAAAATAAAATTTGGTTTTGCTTAGACTCGAACCAACCACTATAAAGTAGACTGTCTAACAGTGCGTACGCCTCAACCAACTTGGCCATTTGGACTGTACAATTTCAGTTAATTATTGGTGGGGTACAGTTGATAGATTCATCACTAGAATCACCTATTTTTGTAAATCAATCTATTACATAAAATACTGACACAGTGATAATTACAATGAAATTGGTGATAGACTGACAGAAATGAAGTTTTAGAATTCGAAAAAAAGGCCGTGATTTTGAAGATCCAGTGTTATATCTGAATACGACGGAAAAGTCGAGATCTTACAATTATTTCATCATCCATTTTTACCATTAATTTCTGTTCCTTTCAAAAATAATTCGCTGAGATCATTGATTTTGATACATGTTTCCTTGAGAAATTTATATAATTAGGTACTGTCCGATAGACGAACACCCTCAATTTTATTTTTCATGACTCTCATGTTATTCAATTCTTGAACTTCTACTGATATTTTTATTGTTGATTGTTATATTATCTCTGCCGAATATGTCCCTACATTGATAAAAAGTTGATGAATTCTTTACTCATCGATTTGAACTCACCGATAGCATTATCACATGTAATAAATTTTGTTTCCCATTTGAGATTGAACGGATATTATGATAAGTGGTTTGACGTTTTATGTTTTCTATTAATCAAATATCGAATTATGAATACTGCAATGGAACACAATACAATAAACGCATCAGTATCACTTTGAATGGCTTATGTATTGTTCTGCAATGATAATAAATAATGAAAATGAAGAATCAGCTTTTAATATCACTCCGAAAACCAGAACCTACGAGACAGAGTTCGATATCATTGAAAAACAATGTAACTGAATATGCAAGGGAAAATGTTGTCGAAATTTGATAGGAGCGGTGATTACCAGAAATCATCAAGAGTGCCCAAACTTTCCTTTGAAATAAACCTGAATTTGCTCGAGTATCAAAAGTGATGAGGTGACATGCATAGCCGCAAACTTTCCTTCCCAATAATGGAGTTTAATTTTTTTGAAAATCATACTCAGATGTGGATGTTTAAGAAACAACTGGACAGAAGTAGGTTGTTCGTCTTGAAAAGCATCATGGTGAATCCTTTCACAGATATACATTAGGCTCCAATTTATAATAATTCAACTTGCCTAATTATTTACTTCTATTTCGGATATGAAGAAGACACAATCCCTATAATTCTTTGAGAAAAAATACCAGCTTCACAGTGATGATGAATATCTGATCTGAATGAACTTCATCAGGAGGTATTTCCATTAAATTCTGGTAGCATATCAAATCATTCGAATACTTGGGATGCGCCTATTCGAAAGTTTCTATCATATATTTGTCAGCATCTTTCAGATGATCCGAATAGTTATTTGAAAACTTTCCAAGCGTGTCTGAGTATTTACATTTCCATCAAAATCAGGGAATGAGTAGCACAGGTAGAAAAATTTCCCCAAAACAAAGATTCGAAGGTCAAAATTCTGAAATTTTCAGCTGGAGATATCTATCCTTGTTATCAGTTATGATATGTCACGTGATGAATATTTCAGTGATACCAACTATCAAACCTTGCATACTTGCCAATTAAAAATAGATGCATATGGTCAATTATATCAAGTTCTGAGCTGTAGTAGTGAGAAAGAGAAACGATCAAGGAGTAGATTCATTTTGACTGATTTATATTGAATCATAATGCGTTGAATTGAACAAGTTCGAAAATAAGGAACATGCATATTTTTTCAAGCAATAGGCCAAGCAATTTCAGCATTTTTTCTATTCATTTGAATTTTATTGTCACTTTTCGATCGAATTCTGATTATATTTTTTTGATGAAGATTGGATGAGTTTTCTTTCTGCCTCTGTGAATATTTTACATTGATATCCATTTTCTTCTCATCATAGATGATTTAAATTTGATAGACTCCCGTCTTTCCCATTTATTTTCATCAGTAGAATCTATTTTGGTTTACGGCTCAAGAGACAATGGAAGTTCAAAATGATACAGAATTTAAGAAAAATAACTCCAATGCCGTTGTAAAATGTTTGAGCTTGATGATCGTTGGGTTTGGTTTGTGGGTGGAGTCTGTCAATGATATATTCTTCTTGAAGTGATTGCAATGGCGTCTGTTTTATATCCTTTCGGAAATGGATATTGAATAAAACACTGCGTTCATCGACTGCTGAATAGAGACTGCTCTATTGAAAATACCTTCCATGATCATATGATCACAACTACAATCTGTTTTTTGGAATTTTACAGTTCACCACTTCTTCATCTTCGCCAAATCCTTATATACGAATACAATTTCAACTTCTTCACACACTATGAGGTGCCATAATATTGAAAGTCATCAACATAAAATTATTGTGCATTTGCTTATCAGTTGGAATTTCTTACGAAGTACCTTGTATCTAGTCATAGAGAATGACATTCACCGATTGACATATGAACTGTCGAATAGAATTCAACAAATTTTATTCAATTGACGCAGCAAATTGACAAGTATATAAATAAAAAGATGCTCAATGGATTGAAAAAATATCGAAGAATGATTCAAGCCCAATAAAAAATAAATATGACATAAGTTTCTCAATGACTGAAATCACAAATGTCAGCAATGAAAGCTGTCATTCAATTATTATGTGATATCAAATGATGCTTCAATGAAATATAAAAAAAAACACATAGATCAGTCGAAAGACAAATGTTATGAAAAGACTGAAATATTGAAGAACTATTCAGAGACAAATAAGAATTTTCTAGCATCGATCATGATTTAGAAATTTATTGTCGAATCTTCAAAATATGTAGAATGTAACAGTTGTTGCTAGGAAACTCGAGATTAAACTTTTTTGTCAATAAGAGAGTCGCGAAGAATCTCAAAGAGGAAAGATGTTCACAATTTATGTTAGCAATTGAATAATAAAATCCTCCCCTGTATTGTATAAAATGTTATAACTTTGTGTCGGTGTTTTCAAAAACTTCCTCAACATAAACACACACACACACAAAAAGCATGTTTGAAATATGAGGGTACCAGGTTTCTGAATCCAGTCCCATAATATTAGCGAAGTCTACCTGCAGCATATCGTGATAAAAAAACGGGGGAACAATATATATATATATATATATATATATATATATATATATATATATATATATATATATATATATATATATCGTTGCAACGTATATTTCCATATCCATATGATTACCCTCGAGCTCATGAACAATTCCATTCCTGTTTTTCTTCTGAACCATATCCGTGAATGATGATAAAAACAATTTGATCTATACTTTGTTCAACCATCCTTTGCCGTTACGTCATAATCGGTGACGTATTCTGCTGTTTTACGTTTGTCTTAAATTAGTTGAATGTTATTTTACACTCAACCTCAAAATTATTATTAGTATGTACCTACCTGCAGAATACATCGTAAACACTTGTGTTCTTATTGCATTTTGATGTATGATATAAATCGATGATCCTCGAGCAGAAACATGTTCGGCATGAACTTTGAATTTGTAGTCTTTATCTGTTTCCATTCCACTTGTAGCTAGTTTCTGAACAGTTCTGAAAGATATTTTTAGAGCATCAGCAATACGCTATAGAATTCATTACACCGGAAGGCATTTTGACAATGAAAAATTAACTGAAAATGACCAAAAATAGTGAACAAATCAAACTATGACAACTGAACTGTCAAAAATGACAAATAAAATTCACATGGACATCAAGACATACGTTAATGACGTCATGATACCGTCTCATCTATTTCATGAATGAGAGATAAAGTTAGATAACGTATGACGTAACGGCAAAGGATGGTTGAACAAAGTATAGTATGCTTTGTGTTAGATTGTTTTCTTTAGTATGAACAGACTATTTCATGACATGGAATATTCTGAATCCCATAACGATGGAATTAGTTCCTGAATATTTTCTTATTATATAGTGATGAGGTTCCTAAGTGACAATATAGATAAAAGAAGAGAAGAAATGGAAATCCTAGCGGATAGAAAAGAAGAAGAAAGAGAGAAGAAACGGAAATCCTAGAAATAAGAAGAATAGAAGATATGGAAAAATTCAAAACATTTATCAGGGAAGGAAGAGAAAAAGATGAAAGAAAGAACTTAAAACAAATAATACAAGAGAAATAAAAATTCAAGAAAAGAAAATCAATCAAAATATTAGGGATATCACGAAATGAATGAGTATACAATGGAAAAATGTATTGTTGAAATGACCATGAAGAGTAAAGAAGCAGAAGAAGGAATAAAAACAGTTAATGACATGTAAAACAAGGAAAAAACAAGAAAGAGAAGGCGAAACTAGAAAAGATGATGGAAGAAGAAGCAAAAAGACTAAATGAAAAATAAATCACTAGGTACAAAATATAAATGGACAAGTTGTCGAAATAAATAAAAGAATGAATCAAACGAGGAAAGAATAAAATAAGCAAGTAATGGGGAAGTAATTATTGAAACCCTGCTTGCTTATGTAAATGGAAATAGAATGATTTTCACGGGGAATAGATTCAACTGCAAGAAGAGGCCTTGTTACGGTTTGATGATTGAGAAATGAAACTCAACACATTTACATAATTTCAGATAATTTTTTATCTCATTTTTTGGGACCATCTCAGCAAAAAATAATGGAGGACGAACTGTTAGGTGGGAAATACAACCAAAAAAGAGAAAGTTCATTTTACAAGTATGCTATGTAGTTGTATAGCACATCTCAATACTTAGACTGCAATTTCACAGAGAAATATATAGCTAATTCAATAATGCAACATATAGTGAATACAATTCAAAAACTGTTGCACGTCATCGATGACGACATAAAATCAACACAGTGGCACCAATCCATTGATGGAAATTCATGGGATTGTTTGCATTGAAATTCAAATTTGGCGCCTGTTGTTGTTAGGATTTTAGTTGGCAGCACTTGCGATGTTGCCGCACTTCATTCGAAATTCGAGAGTAATCAATTGACAATTGTTATTTAAAAGTGACAGTTCTGTGTTTACGTCTTTTTGGTATTTCAAATTGGATATTGTAATCAGAAACTGTGTATTTCGATCATCATATAGCGAGTGTCAGTCCCAGGCTATTTGTGGAAATGTCAAAACATGTTGATGAGCGCTGCGAAGACTTGGTGGCATCTTAACGAGAGAATAGTGACCCGTTGCTTCAACTTCTGTTGGAGAGACAAATCAAGAATAACATAGTAAATTGTATTCGTAATCTATCGTCAGATATTGACTGTAGTAGCTGACTTCAAGTCAAGTAGATAAAATAATCATACTGAAGCTCTCGAAACGCGTAAAGCAAAGAGGCTTACAAATGATGCAGTACTGTATACGAGTGTTATTCGTAGCAAAATTCATAGCATGTATGAACGCAGTGATTATTTGGTTTTTGAAAACAGGAAAATCTCGATTCCTCGAAATTGGTCCCTATTAAAAAAACTACACGAGAAAAAACTATTTCATGGACGAACTTCCATATTTTAATGAATAATACACATGTAATTAGGTATTGTTTTGATTTCACTCCTTTCGTAATAAATACATCACTTTCATCTGATATTCTATAATTATATGACAATCTGGCTATAGTGTACTTCAAAATTCGACCATGCCCCTGATGACGTGCAACAGTTTTTGGATTGTATACACTATATTGACGATAACTTGAAGGAAATAATGATGTTATATAATTTCAAAGATATGGATAGTTCATGCAAATTTCTTATTATACAATAGAGGAGGAGAAACAGTTACAATATTGTATTAAATAGTGCAAATAATAATAATGGAGGTATAATAATAATGAAAGACAAAGAAATGATGGTTATAGACTCAATAATGAAAATAACAATCATAGGAGTTATATAGATAACAATAGACATAATAACAGAAATTATACAAATGACAGGAACTACAATAATAACAATAGTGAACAATAAAATGGTAATAATGAAAGGTATAATAGATAGGTATAATAATAATCCAAATAGCAATAGTATAACATATTAAAATAGAAACAGACAAAGACGAAAAAGTGAACTAATATAATACCAGACAGACAATACTAATACAGACAAGCAAAAAGCAGAAGTGTAGATGTCAGGGACACAAGACAGGTTAACCACTTACAGAGATAACAAATGAACGAATAAAACAATACAGAACAATCACAAAAAAATAATACTCAACAAGAACAACATTTTCAATAGAAGACCTATCAAAATTTAAAGAAAAAAATAGTTCTCATTACTGTAGAGGCATGCTAGATAATTTGTTGATAATAATAATGAGGTTTATTGACAGTAAACAACATAGAATAGAATAGAATAGAATATTTTATTTGACTACGTTACATAATACAATATGTTTGTAGCAAGTCATGTTTGGCTTACGTCTAAAAATCACATAAAAATGTAGGAAAATGTAAAAAAAAATGACAAAACTAACAAGTAAATAACATGAATCGCATATTAGTACATACAAAAAGTTTCGGTTAATGGTGGATTCATGCAACAATCGTAGCTCGGAAATCGGAACTCGCAACAAAATATAAACCATTCATGCAGCAATCTCGAGAGCTGTTGAATCGTAAGAGTGGAAATTTGTCCAATATATTACGAATTCCGACTTAATATCCTTGCATGAACGTTTGTATTTCCTCGGAAAAGAAAACAGCATGTCTTTCATTGATTCTTTCAATCTCATCTCGTGATGAATGATATTAATATCGAAATCGCAAAATGAGATCGGTTATTTGCTTTTCACAGCAATACATTGCCTAACTTGTATAGGCAATACAAGTCAGGAAACAATTGCAGATACTGGCAATCAAAATATCGCGCGTATTCTCTGTTGAATATTTTTGATTGGTAAATATTATTTCAACGGATAACACCTAGTTTATATTTACATAATATATGGTTTTTTTCCGTTATGAGCCGTTCACATCCAATTCCACCATCCTCAATACTTTTTCCCGAATGATAGTTTTTTTGTAGCATAAATCTTGAATGAAAATTTTAGATAATAAAAATAAAGAACTGTTACGGCATCTCAGGGTTTTGTCGATGGTGGGTTTACTGCCGTTAGATGGAAAGAAACCAAAATGGAAGGATTCACAAAACTCTATTCGGCACGCCTCAAAGTGTCCGGTGTTCGGAAAGGCTTCGATATATTATTAAATAATATGCAGGCACAGGACTCGAAATGAAATACTCTTGCCCTTTCAGGACCTTCGCAGGTTTATTTCAGAATTAATAACGAAATATAGTTTGAATTTAGGAAAATCAGCAAATGGCAAGTCAATCAGAACCACGAAAAATCATGGGCGATTGAATAAATTAATCTCGTATCGGTAGTTCCGACACAAAATAAGTCTTTTTACAAAGCATAAAAACATGGTTGAAAAAACTGATGCTGGAATCGGTGCCCGATGTGTCCGAAGCAATGGTGGTTGCATATACATCAGTGGAGTGGACGATAAACAATATAAATAAAATACGGGTAGAGGAAAAGTTGTGAACTCAACATAACGTTTTGTTACAGAACGAAGGAAAAATAATGAACAAAGGAAAAAACAGCGCGTTTCTGAGCACTTTCTTCCGTTTATTCTAATCAGCAAATTATTATGGAAATGAGTTGCGATCGGCACCTGACGAGTCTAATCCGATACATATGTGTGTTCCGATATAAGACGGAATTTGCCCTGTTTCCGAACTTCAAAAGGCCGCAACTTGTAACTTTCGAACGGAGGTAGACAGCTGCGTTCATGACTTCGCGGATTCGTGTTCAGCGGCTCAAAATATCTGAGTTGGTATAATAGTAGTTTGTACAACAAGAGTGGATATGGCGACCATATCGCACGAGGATGGAGTTTGAACACGATGCCGTAGACGAGTGCTCAGACGTCGAGGGCGATGTGGCTTATATCCATTTGAGTTATACTTTCAATAACATATTGACGATCAATTTCAGATATAGAGTAGTTTCTCGATACTTGTGAAGATATCAAAGGTGATAATTTTTTTTAATTCATTATTTAATTCTTGCCAACGACATTCTCAAAAACTAATACTACCCACCCGAAAAATTATGACAATTCGATCGTTTGAAAATAAAATTTGGTTTTGCTTAGACTCGAACCAACCACTAAAAAGTAGACTGTCTAACAGTGCGTACGCCTCAACCAACTTGGCCATTTGGACTGTACAATTTCAGTTAATTATTGGTGGGGTACAGTTGATAGATTCATCACTAGAATCACCTATTTTTGTAAATCAATCTATTACATAAAATACTGACACAGTGATAATTACAATGAAATTGGTGATAGACTGACAGAAATTAAGTTTTAGAATTCGGAAAAGAAGGCCGTGATTTTGAAGATCCAGTGTTATATCTGAATACGACGGAAAAATCGAGATCTTACAATTATTTCATTATCCATTTTTACCATTAATTTCTGTTCCTTTCAAAAATAATTCGCTGAGATCATTGATTTTTATACATGTTTCCTTGAGAAATTTATATAATTAGGTACTGTCCGATAGACGAACACCCTGTATTTTATTTTTCATGACTCTCATGTTATTCAATTCTTGAACATCTACTGATATTTTCAGTGTTGATTGTTATATTATCTCTGCCGAATATGTCCCTACATTGATAAAAAGTTGATGAATTCTTTACTCATCGATTTGAACTCACCGATAGCATTATCACATGTAATAAATTTGTTTTCCCATTTGAGATTGAAAGGATATTATGATAAGTGGTTTGACGTTTTATGTTTTCTATTAATCAAATATCGAATTATGAATACTGCAATGGAACACAATACAATAAACGCATCAGTATCACTTTGAATGGCTTATGTATTGTTCTGCAATGATAATAAATAATGAAAATGAAGAATCAGCTTTTAATATCACTCCGAAAACCAGAACCTACGAGACAGAGTTCGATATCATTGAAAAACAATGTAACTGAATATGCAAAGGAAAATGTTGTCGAAATTTGATAGGAGCGGTGATTACCAGAAACCATCAAGAGTGCCCAAACTTTCCTTTGAAATAAACCTGAATTTGCTCGAGTATCAAAAGTGATGAGGTGACATGCATAGCCGCAAACTTTCCTTCCCAATAATGGAGTTTAATTTTTTTGAAAATCATACTCAGATGTGGATGTTTAAGAAACAACTGGACAGAAGTAGGTTGTTCGTCTTGAAAAGTATCATGGTGAATCCTTTCACAGATATACATTAGGCTCCAATTTATAATAATTCAACTTGCTTAATTATTTACTTCTATTTCGGATATGAAGAAGACACAATCCCTACAATTCTTTGAGAAAAAATACCAGCTTCACAGTGATGATGAATATCTGATCTGAATGAACTTCATCAGGAGGTATTTCCATTAAATTCTGGTAGCATATCAAATCATTCGAATACTTGGGATGCGCCTATTCGAAAGTTTCTATCATATATTTGTCAGCATCTTTCAGACCAGCCAAATAGTTATTTAAAAACTTTGCAAGCGTGTCTGAGTATTTACATTTC